>OX235274.1:11290306-11342983 GCA_944472155.2 Trichobilharzia szidati | reverse complement strand
GACCAATCCTCGCATCACTCCTCTTGGAGTCTACCAGAGCTAAAGCAGTCGAGTGGCGGGATTTACTACGCATAAGTTCACCGAAGATCTGGAACCTCTACCTTAAAATCAAGAAGCGAGCTCAAAGAAATCACTGGTTTATACTAGCTCGTAATCAGGATATTGAATATTGGATATTGAACTTTGTTTAAATTAGGAGGGGTAATTCAATAACTAGGATACACAATCGCAAATATATGAAATTACAATGAGTGAACAGAATCTTATTTGCCTGCAACAGAAACCTTCGGAAAATCGATCACAAGCCATTTCCTATCAATTGTCGAAGATTTTCAAACATTTGTATCAGTTCACCAGTTTAGACGATGATTTAGTTTCATACCTACAGGCTGCAAAAGAAAGCGAAGATGAACAGCATTGTTCCTACATAAAGGAAGTTGAGGATGTGAGTCACTTTAACTGAAAACAACATTGTTAGGTCCTCAGAAAACATCAAGGCGTTATCAGTGCTGTAGACGCAGCAGAATCAAAGATTAGGCAATACAGTCTTACTACAAGACTGAATCAAATTCCAGGAACAGATAACTCATCGATATTGCAACCGACCAACATTTTTGATCAAAATGAAGTTGATGGTTTGAATTTTATTTGTTAAACGTGTGTAGATTCTTTTCTCGGAGAACTTGGACTTCTGACGAAGGAAGACATTTATTTCAATGGCAAGCCTCGAAATCCCAGTATGAAATGATTTATTTTAATTGCTTGAGATTTTTGATCGAAAATCACTTCTGTGTCTTTTATCACCAGTATTTATAAGGTTTTTGAAAAATTTTCTAATTAATAAATAAACACATGGTATTTACCGATTGTTTAAAGTCGTCATGAATGATTTCTGATAAATACCAAGGTTATTCATTCCGCATTGGATGTTAAACTTATGTACTAGGTGAAATTTGGTGTAAAGTCTCTCGTTAAATCCGTATTGAGCAATGAAAAAGGTCATTAAGTTTTCTAAAGCAGTGAAAAATTTCCCGATTATTGCTTCAATACTTTAGAATACCACAAACTTATATTCTGCGAACTCTCGAATACTGACTAAATGGTCCTCATAAGTAGAGGTGAACACTGAATACTATATTTGTATTGCTGATCTTCCCTAAATATGAAAGCTGATAGAGTTTCTCAGGATGCTGCAAAATACCATTACTTCCCTGCATGTAGTTCATTATTTTCTTTTTAATTCCCAGGATAAACAATAAAATATCATTATTCTATTCTTCTACCGAACATGGTGCCATGGAACTTTTCTAGACACAATACATATTTAACGATTGAGTCCGTTAACCAACTCACTTATTAGGAAAATTGCATCAGTTGCCCTTGAAATTGTAACACATAAAAAGAGCCTTATTTGGCACTTCAAAATAACCATCATCTTTGGTTCAGGCATGAAATCGGAATACTGCTTTTCTTGTATACATCATGCAGTAGTTTCTGTGTTCTGTTATAATGCAGAGTTCGATGCTGATTTTAATATGAATCCATTTAATCAAATTTAGCGATAGTTTACACTTTAAGTGTCTGATTGTGGTTGATCTCTGAATACAAACAGGATGGTTCAAGCTTGGCTGTCATCGTTGTTATGTTATCTGAAGGCACCTTGAGCTTTCATACTAAGCGAAAGTTTCCTTCTTGTGTTTTCACTAAGAGTCATCACACAGTTCACAACAGACTTCTGTAAGGGACATATCTTAATGTGATTTGCGTCTTTGGATTTTTGGGGATGTTTAATAACTACCAGCCTTTTCTTTAACATTTTGGTTAACAATAAATGTTGCAGTATATTAATAAATGGTTACTTTTTTATCCTCAATACTAGATTTGATAATTAGGTTACCCCCAATATAAATATTTTTGAATGAGCGCCAATAAAATTAGTATAATTCTATCAGACTACATGCCGAGTCTTGTGAGTTGGCCACACAGATATTTGACTAACTGTCGGTCTCCCACCTGTCAGCATCATGTTTATGGAAGCGTTGATAGTGTTGCATAAAGAATACCCATAGGATTTTAGACACTCTATTCCGTTATGGGATCTATTTAGTTCTAAGTTAGGGTATATATATTTGGTGACATTATTAATAATGAAAGCGTCCTGTTGATTGTTTTTTGAGTCACTGTGCAGTCTAAATCAAGAAGTAGGTGAAGTATTGTATTGCATGCTGAGAACTCCACATTATCAAAAGTACTGTTCGGAATAACGTCAATATTACCTATCACATTTATTTCCTTCGCGTTCATGTGCATTCCTTCGAAAAATGATAACTCAAATCGATGCACTTTACTGAAAAGGTATTATTCATGGAATATATGTCTTTTGGAAGTTTTATTCATTATGGTTTATATTGTGAAGAGTTGTATCTCATATTCGTTGGTGAAACTGTCAGGTTGAATGTCCCTGAGTTGTTACATAGTGAACTTTTCTCCTTAGAAATTATCTTCGTTAGTAAAATATGGCATTACAAAACGACAACTAGATTTCTTCTACGGTCTTTGGATGATAACTGAGTCATATAATGTTAAGTGGTTCAGATCTTAGTGCATTTTTCTCAGAACATGATTCGGAAGTTGTGAAAACTAGCTGCAGCCAACAAACTGTATTTTATTTGTGTTTGGTAAGTACTATGGTCACCATTTATGCTTCGTAATATCCAACTGGTGAATCCGTTGCAATTTACATCAGATGAAAGGGAATTACTTGAAGTAACACAGTTATTGTTGGTTGATACAAAATAATCCAAACTATTAACTAACCTATAACTTATTGCCATTGTTTCTGTAAGATAACTATTTAAAAACCAGTGGATCGTGTATTTTTGGCTTTCAAATCTGGACATTTTCATTCGATCATGTTCTCCTCACTTCTTATTTTACCTTTCAAAGTCCATTAAAGCAAAGTAAGCTCGTAATCGTCGTGTATTTGTGAAAGACAATTGCATGAAGTGGATAACAATTCAGATAAGGTGCCGCAAAATAAATAAATGAAACCATCATCTCTGTCATCATTATGGATAATCTTCTTAATATTTACACTGAAATTGCTTTAAAAGAATTACCTTTCATTCAGCATTATCATTGTATATAACTTTTACTGACAAGTATTCACCCATCTGGCTTTCTACTGCATTCTTTCAAAATGCAAAAGGTGCCATACTTATTATTTACCACACTGCTGGGTAAGTTAATGGTGACAGCTTTGATTATGAAGTTAGGGTGAAAGCTTTTGCTCCCCATTCACTTGAGAACTACACGAATTCCAGAAAAAATGTCATCTGGAGTTAAGTATATATGTATGTTTTATGTTTGGAAAAATCAGAATACGAAACAGCATCTTAAGCATAGCTTTCTAGTCACATTTGCAATAAAAAATAATTTCTAAACGTCTATGAAGTACTTTATCTTTTCTTGAACTTTCACAGGTTTTCCTATTGCAGCAAATATTTCTAAATATGAAGAAAATCAGGATGTTTGTAAACTTCCTTCGATAGTGAAATCTTCCCTCAAAGTCAAGCGTAAAGCAAAGTTTAACACTAAGACATACCCAAATGATGATGCAGTAAGTTCATGACTTTTAAACATACGATGAATTGAAAACCTGAAAGAAATATTTTTATCTATTTTAATGCATTCCTCGCTCTTTTGACTTTCGATTGGAACATAAGGCCTAACCTTCCCGAGCTTACAATCGGTTAGTAAACTTTTGTTTCCTCGCACGATTAAGTAATGCGCGTAATAACAGAAGACAAAAGCCAGGCAACAGACTGTTTACTGAGAAAATCAAGAGGTATTTATAGATTTTAATGTACACTATTGTCAGCGGAGAAGCAACGTCTTCTTACTGGTTGTTTTCTTACTGAAGGTTCTTGTGCACTATATGTCGCCTTTTCTTAGAAAGTTAAGCCATATATCTGCGAATTGTATTCGCACACGTTAAGTCTGGTGTGATTGGTTGGTGAGTTCCTCAAGGTTAAGCTTCGTCATTGCTTTTTTTCTCATGACCTTGATTCCGGACGTAACATTTACACAAATTGCTGTTTACAATGTTGGCTTTTTCGCAACCAGCTCTCACCACATACCTGTAGTTGCACTACTTTTTAGAACGAATATTTATAAAAATTACGGAAACGACATTTTGCAAACGTTTTCACAAACTACCCTCTGTCTCTCCTGTTATATGCCGGTTAATCACAGTACCCTAATATTTATGATTGCAAGTATTTATAAAATCTGAAACTTCTTACAACTAAAAAGATAAACTGAATGGAGCCATCTTATTGTATACTACACTATATGGTGATGCCACATATCAGGTGATTAACAACGGGAAGGTTACTGAAGGGTCTGAAATGAGGACAGAAGTAAGAGAAACTTACCTACTGTCACCACTGATATTCCTGACTGTGGTAGGTTGGATCGTGGGACACAAGAAGACGAATATACGTTTGACCGACGAAACGACACTACAAGATGTTTGCCTGATGTCACACAAACTCAAAGGTAGAGGAGGTAAAGAAGACAGGAATTCGAGTGAACATAGGAAGGACAGAGGTAATAAAGACATTTGGCCAAGAGAAAACAAGCATCATTGACTGCCAAAGGAAGAAATCCTAAAGAAGTCGCTTCTTTCGCTTACCTGATATAAACAGCATTGTTTCATCTACACGTTGCAAGAATGAGCTTGTCGAAGCCAAGCAGAGTCAGAAGACAAAATAGACCTTTCATAGTCCCAAAAGAATATGCAAATCTGCTCCATTCACTGTGGGGACCAAGTTCCGTATTTTCATCACTAATGTCAGTTGAGACAGTGCTTCTGTATAGTTTAGGGATTAGGACACACATCATCAGAAGCATTTTCAACAGAGTGCTGGATACTATCATACTGAATATCAAGTGGTTAGCCAGAATGGATAAGAAACACGGAAATTAATGTGTGTAACACTTTGGCACTGTGGTAGTAGGTAATTGAATATTAGTTTGTTTATTAGATGTACCACACAGTGAGTGAAACAGTATTATTTACTGAATGACAAGGTTTCGAACAAAATTTATTGTGATTCATAATCATATCAATTGTAATCACACGACTTTGAAACTTGAGTTTTATAGCTTTCTTTGTTCTCTCCTATTTATCGTCGTAGGGGTAGTAGAAATCTCCAGATATCTGGGTGGATGGGTGTTAAATCATTTCTATTACACGCATTTGCAGTTGATTTGATAAACAAAGCTTCCGCTGTCATCTTATCCCATCATCCTATTGTATGGTTGTATGTAATTGCGCGCAATGCTATGACTATAGAACAGGTGCAGTCGGACTAGCCGAACATAAAAACCTACCAAAATCTAGATTAGTTGACCCGAATAAGATAAGAAATCTAGAGAATAGTTCAGCTATACTACTTACTACATGCAATTACACATAACCATACAATAGGATGGATGGGATAGGATGACGATCTTAAAATCTAATGCAACAGGATCGAGGGCGAGATTGATAACAGAAGCTTTGTTTATCGAATCAGCTGCAAACACCTGCAATAGGAACGATTCAACACCTGTCCGTTGAGATATCTGGAAAATTCTACTGCCCAAAAGACGACAAATAGGAGAGAACAAATAAAACTATAAAACTCACTTTTCGAAGTCGTGTGATTATAATTGATGAAATGATTATAAACCGCCATAAATTGTGTTTGAAACTGTGTCATCCAGTAAATAATGCTATTTCTTTACTGTGTGATACATCTAATAAACAAACTAATATGGAAGAAACACAGAACTTTGATGACGACCCAACTAACAACGAATATATAAGCGGAAATGGTGGTCGAGTGAGAAACGACTAGTTGGGTGTTGGGCCAGGTATGACATGGAAAAAGCCGTGTGAGGAGGAAATGCTGGAACGAGCCATAGAAGTGCCGCTGATTCCTTTTGTTGTACTCAGGATCCAAGATAATAATAATAATAATGATAACTATGTCACACAGCCAGCAGCTTCGTATTCATAAGTCTCATCAGTAAGCCAATAGACATGTTATATCATTTGTTGTAGAAGGAGATTTCAAATTTCATTTTTACTGCTAATCAGGAAATAAATTTGCTTATCATTTACAGATATTATCAAATCTAGACTTAAAATTCTCTCAAAGATCAACTGTTTCAACTAGTTCAAAAGAAAAGGAGGATAAAGTTTCTTTCTTGGCTGAACCAGAGTCAATTGTTTTCAACGCTTATCAAGTAGGAAACATCTATGAGGTAAAAAAATAATGCACCGTTTAATGCCAACTCATTCATCTGTAGACTACTGTTAAAATACGCAATGTTTCACAGACTGCTCGGTCAATTCGAGTTCTACCGCCTAAAACAGGCTATTTTTCGATAAATGAAGGTAAGTCTATGATAGTACTTAGGACATTTTTAGCAGATACAGTTTAGATATCTACAAATGTATTTTGTATATTATTTATTTTCAAATATATAAGCAAATTGGTGGATGGTAACCAGCAGCGGAATCCAGGATGCGAATTTCGTCCTATTTGGGACTCGTCATCCGGATGTACCCCCATTCCGCAGTGATTGATGATGTTCCCACTGAGGACTGAGCACTTCGGTCCAATCGATCGGTCGGAAAATCTAAAATTGAATCAGATATATACGCAAATTATTTTATTACTCATAAGTACCATAAAATGAGATTAGCAGAATATAGTGCAGTCGTAAATGATTATGTAAAGCGTGAAAAATACCTCATAAAGCTAAGATCAATAAATGAAGTGTTAAATGTCTTCAGATATATTTGTATACTTAAGGTGTGTGGACGATCCACTGAATATTTCGAACTCAGAACTAATCGAGATTTGATGAACAAGTGACTGGCTCAGCGATTCTCTTCACTCTGAATGCACAAGCACGTGACATTTTGAGGAAATCCTTCAAGTTTTGGTATCATTATTATGCAGAACAGCAATAATAAGCTTCAAATGACGAATAAACTTTCTTAAATAGGGCAGAATAATGGAAATAGTGACTTCAATTTGGTTTGCGAAATTGCATTTAGAAATTAATCTAATGTTCGATAGTGTTTGCACTTTTTTCAAACGTCAGACTGTACATGGGAGCGAGGAGACAGGAGTACTCTGGACCACTGATAAGAAGACTCTATAAGATCTGGATTTCTCAGATGATTTATGTCTGATTTCACAGAAACTCGAAAACTTGTAGGTAAAGACTAGCAAACTGACGGAAGAAGCAGGTAGCAAAGACAGGACTGCAGGTGAACATAGAGAAGACGGTGGTTATGAAGATAACCAGCCAGCTGACCAGCGACAACAACAAGCAGCACCAGTCACCATCAACGGGAGAGGTTTGACAGAGGTTACCTTCTTCTTTCACTTATCTAGGAAGCGTTGTTTCAACCACAAGCGGGTGGCACGGATGTCAAAATCAGCCAGCCAGCATCACAGAGGCAAGATACGTCTTCATCAGCCTGAAACCAGTTTGGAAATCTTCTGCACTCAGCCAGCATAAAGTACAAGATTCGGATTTTCAACTCAAATGTGAAGTCAGTCAGACAGTGCTTCTATATGGGTCAGAAACTTGCACTGCGTGTCACGAAAAGGATTTCCAGCAGCCATTCGCAGACGTTTATTAACAGCTCCCTCCGCTCCATACTGAAGGTTAAATGGTTATCTGGTCAGAAAGAGTAAGTAGTAAGAAACTCAGGCTGGTAAAAAGCCAACTACTCAATAAATATGCATGAGAAAATGGAGGTGAATCTGACACACATTGAGTAAACCGTCGAATGACATCGCACTAAACGCAAGCCATCGCTTGAGTGGAATCCCAATGGGAAACGACGAGTTGATCGTCCTAGGTTGACATGGATGAGATGAGAGATTGTGGGCAGTTTTGGCTCCAGCTGAAGACGATGGCAGGGAATAGACCAAAGGGGAGATGTGTTGTTGAAGCCCTATGTTCCACTCGGAACTCAAGGGAATAATAACAATATAAAATACAGTTAAAAAGCAATAACAGATGAACTTTCTGTTTGGTTTCAGTGTTCAAAACACGAACTTATTGGTGAATATATTCTCCTTAAAATAAACTGTGTTGGTGCGTTGGTGGTTCTGGGGTCAAATGGTCGCTGACCACTTACGTGGACGGGCTTCGATTACCAACTTTCAGATGTCATCTAGTGTACTAGCTCCGGAAAGATGCAAACTTTGGACATGAGGTCAGCAACCCCACCTCGTGGAAACAGTACCACTGCTACAGAAACCTCAAAGCTTAAGGCTTCAAGCCATTTATTCCACTGAGAACTCCAAACAATATAAAGTTATTTTTCTGTTACCTCTTACAAGGTATATTCTTCCGCTAGCTTATTATATCATTTATAGCATCTTCATCGTTAGTAGACGCAGTATAACGGTAGCAATTGAAAAGACTAATAATAATAATGATAACTGTCTGGAACACATTGAATGACAGCTGCTTTAGTGAGATGTATAAGCTAGAAAATGGCTATTCCTCTTTCTAAACTGTCCATCAACTGAATTCCATGGAAAAAGTAGACGAAAGAAATCATTCATATGTCTCACCAATGCAAATGCTTTCATGTGAATTGCACTAAACTCTGAAGGTACACTGCGTTCAACCTAAAAAATGATGAATTATCAGAGGTTCTTGTGAAAACCATACCCTGGATTGTTACATGACTTAAAAAGTATTTATAAATAAATATATTATTCCTTCACGTTCCCAGTGGAACATACGGCTTCAAGCTAGAGGCTAGAAGTTTCTGTAGCAGTGGTATTTATTTTTACAGGATGGATTTGCTAGCCTCATGCCCACCCTTTCCTCTTTATCAGCTTTATTACTGGCTTAGAGAGGTAAAGTAGAGCGTCAGTGGCCGGTGGCATGGTCGGCGAGAGTCCTGACTGCTGTGCCACCGAAGCACCTTCGAGTATATCGTTCATTTAATTATTGATAATAATTATTCAGATAATGTGACATGAAACGGAGTTTCTTTATTTTATAGGAAAATTTCCACTTCCCGGCAGTAGTGTTATCGCGCCTGGAATGGCTGCAGTTTTCATCCTACGCTTTTCACCTGATAATCTTGGTGATTTCGAAGATGAATTCATAGTGAAGTATGAAAATCAATTGGAGCCGTTGAATGTTAAACTTTTGGGAAGGAAATCCCGTCCACACCTTAATGGTGAGTTTGTTATCTTTGCTTTAACATCTTTTTCTGTGTGTTATTTTTAAGAACATGAAAGTTCAGCGAAGAGTCTCTTTTCGCTGGTGAATTCATTCACTTAGATGTACAATCACATTTATATACATAATTACTCTGTATGTGTGTACATTAGGATTGCCAAACAAAAAAAGCATTGGTTGGAGGATCTCATCATCAGCTGACATCAGTTAGACAACCATTGGAAAACCTTCATGGAGTACTGCCAGACAGCTCTTTCGTCCCTTAGCTTGGGACTATCCAGCAGCACGCCCCCACCACCAGGATTCGAACCCAGGACCTTTTGGTTACAAGGCGAGCAATCTCGTGGAACATTAAGCCACTGAGACGCGATCCACTGGCCCATGGATTCTAACTTCTGCCAATTCACGACGCATCTTGACCATTTATCAATGGCCTTGATGAGTGACCGTCTTCACCTTCGACCTGCTGTACTCTGCTGGTCACGGCTTCTCTTCTGAATAGGGCCAGCCACTAGTGAGCATCAGATCAATTTTCAAGTATTGGTTTTGTAGGGTATTTTTTGTTAGAAGTCATGGACCGTTGGATCGGGTCCCAGTAGCTTAATGGTCCACGAGCTCGCTAGCCTTGTAACTGAGAGATCCTGTGTTCGAACCCCAACCGGTGGGTGCAAACTGATGAAGAGTCCCAAACTACGCTTACGACACGGCTGTGTGGCAGTACTTCCCGTTGGTTTTCCAGTGGTTCTCTGACTGATGTCAGCTCATGATGAAATCCTCTAACCAATCAAACAAAAGATCCCCACAAACCAATACTTGAAAAATATTTATTATTCAAGGTTATTGTTCACGTCAAGAAAATGTTTCAGAAATGTGATGGATAATCAAAACGTAACTAGGGGGTTAAGACTGGTAAGTATTGACAAGGGCTGCCTAATATGAAAGACACCCAGAAAAGTAGGATGTTAATGAAAGGCCATGGAGACACGTGCCCAAAATAAATTATGCAATTGTTATAACTGCAATGGATTAAGGTAAAACCCCGTCGCCAATTTGTTATAACTGCAATGAATTAAAGTAAAACCTCGTCGCCAATTTGTTGTAACCGTAGTGGAATTAGATGGGGACGTTGTCGCCTTGTTCTGTCTGCGCCTGACTAATATGCCTATCTGCTTCTGGTACCTTCCGATCCAGCGAACCACGCAAATATCAAAAGACAAAGTCTGGTCTCTGACTGTGTATTGTAGTACAACAACTACGACTACGACAACTACGACAACGACAACAACGACCAATAACTTATTTAGGAAATGGTATTTATACAATTTTACAACCAATAGAGACAGCTAACAGTATTTGAAATAATTGGTCATAATAGTCAATAACAAAATGCGTGGGAATGATGATATACCACTTATGCGAGATTAACAGTCATTAAGATAATTGAACAATAACAAAGTGTGTGAGAATTGATGATATACAACTTATACGAGATTAACAGTCGTTAAGATAATTGAACAATAACAAAGTGCCTGGGATGGCAATGCAAAGTATACGGAAACTTGCCGTTTTCAGGGGGCTTCTTTTAACTTTGTAGATAACTTTGAATGAATTCTCCGTGCATATTGAGTGACCAGTGTTGACTATATGTTCAGTTACAGCACTCCCTATTGATCCACTGTTACCATTTCGTAGCCAAGCGGAATAATGTTCTTTGACTCTTTTGGATAAAACATGCATCGAAACACCTATGCATCTCGCTTCACATAAGCAAGTAAACTGGTAGATACACAGAGAAATGGTCAAATGCGATAGTCCATCTTTGGAGTTGTTGAAGAACAATTGTCGGCTTGAGAATACCAATCGTGATGTAGCATCAGATAATGTTTGTTTCGTGGCGTTAGATATTCTTCTCTTAAAGATGTCGGCCAGAAGTTCTTTTTTGAAAGCTACATCCACGTAGAGCGTCTTCTTCGTCACAGAGATGTTGTGTTCTTTGTTGATTTTGGGCTTTATATGTTTATCTATAAAGCGTCGTGGATAGCCATTCTCAAGTAGTGTCTTTCTCAAAAGAGTAATCTCCTCTTCTACTGATTCAGAGCTGCAGATTATACGGATTCTTGTCGCTTGTGGTTGATGGGTACCCAACTGTAAAAGTTTGTCAGCTGACCGTTCCATGTAGGCTTTCGATATGTTGATCTCTCCAGAGTCCCATCAGTTTTTTCATGTTTGGCAGTTTAAAATGATACACTTTTTGTGAAGATTTCTACCTTAATTCTTCAGACGTTTAGTTAGAAGGCATTAAAGAGCAAGTCATTCAGAAAGCTTCCCTGCAATAGCATTAAATACAAGTACTTTGGTATTCGGGGATTTGATGGATTTCAAAAGTGATTACGAAATTACTTCATTTAGAGAACCACTGAAAACCAGAGCGTGCTAGACAACTGTTTCATCCTAGTTTGGGACTCTTCATCAGCAAATGTAATGGGATGCAGTCATTAGCCTATGAATTCTAAATTCTGCCGATTTGCGATAAATAATATAGCTACCAGCCAGTATCGTCAGAAAGCATTTGTCCTGAATCGTATACGAGCTCATCTCGTGACCTGAAGGTTCTGTGTTCAATCCTTTGTGGGATCAATGGTGATTACATCTGAAGTGTCCTAGACTAGAACGAAGTATCTCTCCATTACTCTTTGGTTTCCAATAATTCTCTAAATGAAGTCACTTTGGAGCTCAGTACGACGGTGCAGCAGTTCAATCCTCACCACTTTGATGAGGCCCAAATAAAAGCAGGTAAAAGAAATGCAAGGGAACTGTGACAGACGAAAATGCAGAAGAAATGATAATTGAACAACTGACTAGTAACATTTAGAGGACCTTAACCAGACATTCTACTGTTAATAAATATTCGATACGTGGACACAACGTCTCCATAAAATATGTATCTCGTATAACATACATTTTACATGGAACGTTTGCTTCCAAGTTAATTCACTACAAATTGTCTAATAATATCAGTTTGCATACTTCGGGTAATTATTCAATTTATGCATAAAGTGTATTAGCGTGATATTATATACTACTGATTATTAATATGAGTAGGTGAAAACTAATCACGGCAAAAAGTAGTACTTTCTAACCAGTAATTTAAACATTCGTTCTGGGGTTGGTGCTATCACTGCTAGACCTGGTTCAACTCAGATCACACAGCCAACCTAGTTCAACCAGCATACACTTCCTTTTTATATGTGAGAGGTTCCAAACTACTTGCATCACAATCAATAACAACTGGTACATGCCATTATGATGTTTCACTTGTGCTTTTTGCCCGCCATTTATGTCTATCAAGCAGCTCACATGTTTTGGTCTAAACATAATTTTGATTTCCAAGGGGAACTGCAAGGACTTCGTACCTCGAATTGTTCAATTTTCAAATGGTGAATTTGATATTTAAGGTCATTTCTTGGATACATTTAACCTGATTAGTACTCAGAGGCATTATTTACTGAGAAATGAATGAAAATAAATTTATATGTATGAGTTGCAGCTGAAAATACTTTTACAGCTCCAGTGTAGAAGATTGCATATTTTTGATTGAACACTAGTCAGTATCCAAATACAGTCCTACAGGAGGTCATTCGCGAGTCTGAATAGCTCAGTGGTAACGTCTCTGACTGCAGCACTGGGTGATGCGGGTTCGAATCTCAGAAGGGACATCAGTTCCTTCAAGATTGCAGATACGCCTTGCTGATGAGTGCCAACTAGCACGAAACCTAGGTCCAAGGCTTCCTGTGGCCGATTGCCTCCAACCATCTAATACCAACAAGATTGTATATGCACACTTATGAAAAATTACTTAGTGGATCCCGGTCAATATTCCGGTCAGCTATACACTTGAAAAAATCTCAGAAACAGCACTGGATGCATTGACACACAACCGCACAATACGTTGGCTGGGACAGATTAAACATTCTAAAAAGTGATATAGGTAGGTGGGAGAGAGAGATTACTGAATCCTGCCTGGTTCATTGAGTCTACACACCCAACACAACACATGCGATAGAAGTGACTCAACTCAAATACCAGATATATGGAAGATATTATTACCACCAGTTAAATCAGAGGGTGGTAATAAATAATGTTAAAATGCATTCAATTCCCATTATAACATTCTAACAAGTTATTTATTTATTTATTTTACTATGAAAACATTTTATTCCCCATCTTATTGTATTTGATTGATAACACTAATATTATTATTTCTGAATGTATTTTATCATCTAATATTGATTTTATTCAATCAAATGTCTAATCATCAATTTTGACTCATGTATATAAATGAAGCAAGAAAGTTGAGTAGTGTGAGTAGTGTCTTGATATGATTATAAGTGGCAATCATAAACTGTGCTAGAAACGTGGTGGCATCAGTTAATATTACTTTACAATACTGTGTGATTTATCAGAATAAAATCTTATCCGTTATGGAGTTATACCTATACTTATTTTGAGCATTGGTAACACAGCGGTAGAATGCTTGCCAACTACACCTCATGTGGTCCGGGGTTCGAACCCCGACCGACGAGGCACTCCTTTACCTCGATAAGTCAGTAATAAGACTGGTAAAGAGGGATGGTTGGACATAAGGGTAACAACCCCATCCTGTAAAAATAATAAACACCACTGCTACCGAAACTTCAAGCCTCTAGCTTGAAAGATAACCGAGTATAAAAGGTCAAAAATATAATTGACATAGGGTTAAATGTTAATTTCGGCGATATTTAAAGGATGTCAGTCGTTGACGGAAGCCAATAATGCCGTTGACTTTCAATATTCATCAGTATTTCGCTACATTTTCCATCGGAATATGTTCCTTGGGATTCTTTTTCGTCATCGAAATTCGTAAGATGACTGCTTAAACAGTTTTATGACTTATGTATAGATATCGACAGGGTTCTGAGACAAAACTTTGCACAGAAGTATACCAGTTCAAATTGCCATAAACCATGTAACACACAAAGGTAGAGATACGAAAGAGATTTATGCGGAGCTATAATGAGCAGAAACATGCAGCAGAAATGTTATTAGCATAGAAAACTATGAGGGTTGAATGGACACAGGAGATCGCGAAGAGTCAAATCATTTGCCTCAGTGAGAATGATTCTGATCCATGTCACCAGTAGTGCCAAGTTATTGGTTCCAGGTATCCGAACGACCCTGACCAAGCAGTCTATACCTCTCTATGTGGCTCAAAGCAACTAGATTATGGTATGACTACCTCTTATTCTTATCCAACCCAACCGTATGTCAGCCAAGACTCCTTGATGAGAAAGGTAATGGCTCGAAACGCCTGTTACCTTTTGTAACCATCTCAGTCAGTATAACTTCACAATTTTATCGATTAGGTTGTCCTCCTTAACTAGCCGTCTATGCGCCTAATCTCCATATCACTCATCCTTTTTTTATTTACCACTTACCACGGGAGGCAGAATGCAAACCTCTGTGGTCAGAGACAGATAGCCTTTTCATATCTTCCACTTTTAATGACAATGTTCACACATAAAAATTGATTTCTGTATCTGATATTACAAACTGCAATCATTTAATCACTTCACCCTTCTTTTCACATAACTATTCAGTACAGGAATGCTACGATTTGGGTTCTACACTGAAAGGCAGTACAAAAGTGAAGCATATACAAATTGAAAATTATAATCCAGAAAGTGTCTCTAGTGGAGAATTTCTCTTTATAACTAAAGAATTATTTGATCAGTGTTCAAAGTTTGATGCAAAGAAATTCACCGTAAGTAATTTCTAATAGGTGTTCTTTTAAAATTAATATTAATAATAGTATCAATAAATGTAATTAATAAATGATAAAGTTATTTGAGTATTCAAGTATTGGTTTGCAGGAATTTGATTGATTAGTTGCACGATTTCATCATGAGTTGACATCGGTTGGAGAACCATTGGAAAACCAACAGCGAGTACTGGATAGCGGGTCGGGCGTGGGGATAAATACTCGTCAGCGATGAAACTGACTTAATCGTCCACTAGCTCACTCTCCTTGTAACCGGAAGGTCGTGCGTTCGAGTCCCAACTGGTGGGTGCGTACTGCTGAAGAATCCCAAACTACTGAGACGAAACAGCTGTCTGGCACTACTCTCTGCAGGTTTTCCAATGGTTCTCTAACCGATGATGTCAGCTCACGATGAAATCCTATAGCCGATAGAGTTATTTATTTTCCAGGGCTGGAGTCTTTCGTTGGACCAATTATTTAGGCTTAATTCTCTTCTTTGCAACTTAACTACAGCAGGGTAACGCTTACAGAGAGAAATGCATGTCTGGAGGTCTTCACATCTGACTTGACTATAATAGATAGGTGAGGTAACAACTAGTTGAAGGATGGTTAGGGATCACCGGATGTCATAAGAATCCATAGTTTCCTAGTCATTGATATAGTTCGATACGAATAACTGTAAAGTAAAAATCCCTATTTAGGCATTTAGAACACAAGAGGAATAAGGGAAAAAGTATTCATTTTTGAATTAGATCCTTATCTTTACACGAGCTGTGATATATACATTCATTCTTAATACGAGACAGAAATTTACCAATCTATTGGTGATAAACAAAAGGTCCTGGGTTCGAACCCTGGCGGTGGGCGCGCACTGATGAAGAGCCAGTCCCAAATTAGCAGGAAGAAACAGCTGTCTGGCAGTACTCCAGGTTTTCCAATGGTTCTGTAACCAATGTCAGCTCATGATGAAATCCTCCAGCATGTTGGTGATAAGTTTGTTGACAGTCATTTGGTCAATATCTCAACATGTCAAGGGGTTGATAAATTAACCGTGGAAATTAATACAACAAACAAAGGGTAGAAATACTTGCAATAATTAGTTAAGTGGATTACTCAGTCAATTATTTTGGAAAAATAAGAACCATAATTAAGAAACAAATGAATAAGGAAAAGCACATGAACAGGACAAGATAAACACACATTTTCATAGTTTCGTTCCTATCCAATACAAAGAAATTTGGTAAAGACCCTCAGCCACAGGGTTAGAGCTATATGCTCAGAAGAAGTAATTGAAGATGAATTAAGCATTGTATGTAATACCTTGATTGCAAATAGCTATCCCGACAAATTCATCAGGAAACATATGACTTAGAAAATTGAAAAGGACTATTCACTAACCGTAATTAAGAAGCCTTTATACATACGACTGCAATTCGAGGGCGATATACCTAGTGAAATAATTACGAAGAAGTTAAGAAAATCAGTTCAAAGAACTTTTAATGCTGGCAAATTACAAGTCTTATTTTCTACATGAGCGATGGTAATTCCTCAGTTGTCGTATTTGTGTGACAAACGTGCTAGGCTGAAATCGATTACAAAATATTGTGAAATGGGAAACAATGGTGGTGATTAGTCATAATAGATTTGTAGAAAGTCCTACCCCACACTCTACAAATCTATTATGACTAATCACCACCATTGTTTCCCATTTCACAATATTTTGTAATCGATTTCAGCCTAGCACGTTTGTCACACAAATACGACTATTTATTTTGACACCCCATAACTACTAATCTGTTATTCTACGTTAAAAAAATGTATCCGCCGCATAACTAACTGGCCATTATTGTAACGACAACAAATATTATATTTTATAATTGTAAGAACCTGAAGAGAAATTATTGAAAAGAATATTCTTCGTTCAGATTGAATTTTACTTCTAATTGTATATACGAATTCAACTGCGCTTGTGGTGAAGCAGGTTATGTTGGGCGCTGCTCTAGGAAGTTGATTTTTCGTGCCCAGGAACATCTACCTGTGTGGTTAAATAAAGGCGTTGTAAGAAGTACAAACAGTTCGGTATTAGACCACCTCGTCCAAGCAGGCTGGCCACAAAGCCAGCATTGAAGAATCCTTCTCTATCATCTACCGGGTGCCTAATAAATTACCAAGATCGTCGATGCATCGCATGCTCCAAACAGCAGAGGCTATTCCGGTATTTATTATTTATTTATTTAAACGCATTAAAACTTGGTACAATATGGCACCAAGAAGGATGCGCCACACAATAATAATAAAACAACATAGATTAAAAGTTAAAGATATATAGATGAAGAACGAATAAAGAACTTCATCTGGAAGGAAAACACTCATTCTTAACAGGTTCAAACAGTGTTCGTTAACTATCATCGGGAATGGAAGAAAGAAGGAAATCGCAACACATTCGCCATTGATTACGATTCTTGACCATATCCGATAACGTTTCGAGCCATCGATTTGAGCTATCTCTCAGACCCCAACCAGGGAGTCGTGACACACCAACCGATGCTAATCTAGCACAGAAATCCTTCATCCCACGACGCCTCGTCATGGGCTGACCACCTCTCCGCCTTTTCCATCCCGTCCCAGGGCTAGCGAACAGAGACCTGTACGGAAGCCTCTGAGGTGACATTCGCAGCATATGTCCAGGCCACCGGAGCCGGTGTTTCCAGATGACGACATTCAATGGATGGTGATCTCCACTGTGTTCAAACACACGCCGCCGAACCTCAGAATTACTCACGCGATGATGCCATCGAACACAAGCAATCCTGCGGAGACAGCGGTGATCAAACACGCAGAGTCGCCTCACATCCTCAGCTCGGACAGGCCAGGTTTCACAGGCGTAGAGCAAGACAGCCCGCACCGAAGCATTGTATACCCGACCTTTGACAGCCAGGCTAACGTCGCGACGGCGCCAGAGGTGGCTCAAGTTGATGTATGCCACCCTAGCTTTCATTATACGGTTGGAAATCTCATCCGTCACCCCTCCGCCAGCACTCACACAACTACCCAGGTACACAAACTTATCGAAAACTTCAAGCGGTTCACCCGCAAGAGTGAGTGCAGGTACAGGCTCCTGCCAATCTTGTAACAGTACTTTGCACTTAGACGGTGCAAAGCACATACCATACTTACAGACACTGATCGCCAACTGATTAAGTGCGATTTGGGCAGCCTGCATGCTATCGCACAGTAAGACGATATCGTCTGCATACTCGAGGTCGAAAAGTCTATCTCCAGGTAGCAGATCTACACCACCTTCACGCACATCCTTCAGAGCTGACTCCAGAATGTCATCGATGGCAAAGTTAAAGAGAAATGGAGAGATTGGGCAACCTTGTCTAACCCCACTGTTGGTTGGGAACAGTGGTGATAGTTGGTTGTATGCCCTCACTCTACCTGAGGTGTTTCTGTATAGGGCTTTCAAGATGTTAACAAATTTCTCAGATACACCCCTCTCTAACAGACAGTTCCAGAGCACAGTTCTGTCCAACGAATCGAAGGCAGCCCTAATATCAAGAAACACAACGATCGTTGGCCTGCAATACGTGTGGCGGTGTTCCAACAACTGACGAAGGGTGAACACATGATCAATGCATCCACGACCTGAACGAAACCCAGCCTGCTCTTCGCGAATCAATCCTTCACGTATTTTGCACAGCCTGCGAAGCATGACAGCAGCCAATATTTTAGACGCAACTGGTAACAGACTGATATCCCTATGATTGTCACACGAATTACGTCGACCCTTTTTAAAGATGGGGACGATAATGGCTTCGTTCCACATTGATGGTACGCTCTCTGTCTCCCACACCCTCCTGAACAACCCAGTTAGAGCCATTATGAGAGTCTCGCCACCATCTTTAAAAAGAGCCGGGGGTAATTTGTCTGGGCCGGGCGCCTTATGGCGTTTCAGAACTTGGAGTTCCTTACGGACCTCCGCTTCGGTGGGTGGGTCGGTACTAACCGACCAAGGAGCACTCGGGCTAATGATAGTAGACAATGAAGCTGGTGGCCAGCTGAACTGCTTCCCGAAGTGCTCTGCCCAGCGTTCCAGGCGTCTCTTCAGGCTGGTAATTGGAGTGCCATCTGCCCCACAGACCATCTCGCTGACACCTTGTTTCTTGCTGCCGGTGGCTCGTATGAGTTGGAACAGCTTCCGACTGTTGCCAGATGCAGCAGCTGACTCCATCTCATACGCACGTTCTGACCACCAGGCTTCGCGGTCCTTACGTAAACACTGTCTAATCTTGCGCGTGAGCGCCTTTCGCTGATTGTTGTATTCACTGCCAGCCGGAATGGACCGGCGTTCATCCATGAGTTGCAAGGAACTCGCAGAAACCCAGTGGTTGTTAGCGGAGCATTCTTTCAAGCCGCAAGCGGCTACACTCGCCTTTTGCATGGCACCTTGCATATGAAGCCAGTGTTCATCTATACTACTTGGGGGGTTGCTGGCAAGCATTGTTTTCAACTCATTCTGATATTTCAAAGAAGTAGCAGGTGCTACTAGTTTGCTCACATCAACGCTTAGATGACGGTTTTTACGAACCCCACCAAATCGCAAGACGAACTTGGCACACACTAACGCATGATCGGAGTCCAGGCATGTGCTCCAGAAGAAGCGACAGTCTTGTATGCATCCTCGCCACCGGAAACTGACAGCAATGTGATCGATCTTAGTCCAAGCTTGCTTCGCAGAGGGAGGACGCCAGGTAGCGCTACGGCGATGGCTGTGCCGGAAGTTGGTGCTGGCTAGAAATAGGTTGTGATCCGCGCAAAGCTGCAGAAGACGGTCCCCATTATCTGACCTGTGACCATGTAGTCCCCACTGACCACCTAGACGACTCTCCTCTGAGCTTAGACGCCCGACCTGTGCATTCAAGTCCCCAGCTAGCACTACGATATCCCTCCGACCCGCCTGTTTCAACAGATCACTCAGTTGGTAGTAAAACTCATCCTTCATTGCATCCGGGCTGCAATCCGTCGGTGCATAGGCAGAGACAACAAATAGACACCGCCTATCTGGCCTACTACTCCTTACTTTCGTATATCCTTCCAGCCTCACAGCACATAAACGACTGTTAATGGGAATCCAGTCGAGCAGTGCAGCTTCGGCTCTAGCGCTCAGTGCGACACCGACACCAGCTATGCCGGATGCCGATGCCACAGAGTCCCCGGATAAGCGCAGGTGGTACATACTACTAGAACTTCCAGATGGAGAGGATAGTCGAAGCACTTCACTGGGATCGTGAATGCGGGTCTCCGAAATGCAGCAGACATCGATAGCGAGGCTTTCCAAAGTTCTTGCCAACCCTGCCTGTTGTCCGATTTGCATCAGCGTCCGAACATTGTAGGTAGCCAGCTTGAACGCAGCACGCAGTTTCAGGATATCTGTGTTAGAAGTCACATTGGGAACAACCATTTTGAGGACTACTCACTAACATCTCGAAACGACACGGATAGGCTGGGAATCTCGACAAAGGCGAAGGTTTAGAAGCCAAGGTTAGCAAAGGTAAAATACAGGAAACTATGCGTAAAAATAAAAGTAAGGTAGGAAGGATATAAGTTGCTTGAGGGATCAGTATTGCTTGGAATCATTTTTACTAACGCACGTTGAGTTTCAATGAGAGTTCGTTGCTTCAATTCATTCATTGTGTGCGGGCTGAGATACTGCCCGGGCGCCCAGACCGAAGCAGGTGGTTTTATTAAGGGACCACCCCCCGAGCCTTTGACTTGGAGTCTAATCCGCAAGGCAGCGGAGTACCGTCAGGAGCTGCATTCCCACGGTTGCCGGTGACCCATATGGGTTCATACGCCATTCGATCCAATTGGAAACTGGAGCCCCATAGTAACTGCTTTTAGTTTAACCGCTATCCAGAAAACCTCCCTGACATGGTAGGACCTGTAGAGGCAGAGTCCCAGTTAGTTCAGCTTCTTGGGTCATTGCGGTATTTAAGCCCGACCACCACGACAAGGTAGCAGTTATCGGCCGGGGGCTATTCCGGTTCACCTCAAGCAACCAGTGCTTTCATGTGCAAAAGAAACAAGTCCAGCTACTAATACTGCCTTGACTGGTTTTCAGTGGAAACTATAAATTCATGAATTTGCATTATTATTTCTCCTAATTTCTCTGTCTAATATTCAGTGTGTATTGTTATGTTGACACTATCGAAATGTAATCCACTAGTATTATTATTGATTCGACGTTATTTAAATAATATTAATGTTGTTAATTACACTAATTCATTTGTTCATTATTATGTAGATATGTAACTGTAGAACCTCATGAAGAGCAGGTTATCGAAAATAATATTCTTTCTGTCAGAAATCAGCCAGTGGTCCAAGGAAAACGGTCTTACCTTAAACCCCTCCTAATGCCAAACAGTCAATTTCACCTTTAGGCATAAATCCGACCTAAACAAACTGGTCGGCTCTCATGAGGTGTGTAATATAGATGGCACTGAAATAGAGACGAAGTCGGAAATTAAATACCTAGGCATCATTCTATCTGCTGATCTTTCCTGGTCGTCTCACATCGTGATGATTTCTAAGAAAATATTCCGTCTTACCTTCTACATCAAAAAGTTTAGACATTCTGGAATAACCCAACCCTTAATCTTACGATTCGTTAACTCTTGCATCCTGCCCATTATTCTCTATTGTTCTCCCTTAGTTTTTCCAGGGCTACTGAAGGAAGACTATATCTTTTTACGTAGGATGTTAAAGGTTGTCAGCAGGGTTAGCAACGTGCCACTTAACCAGCTTGTTAATATTCTGGACGACAGGCACTTGGACTCATGTGAAAAATGGGCCAAATCCATTTTATCAAACTCACACCACCGTCTTCATTCACAACTCTCCTCTTGTATCTCATCAGGCAAAACCAGAAGCCTATATAGAAAACTATATGCTCGCACTAGCAAGTACAAAAACTCAATCATACCCTATTTAGCTCGTGTTCTGTGCGATAAAGAAAGCATTAGGCGTGACACTTATAACTCACTGAATAGTCAGTAGAACAACCGGATCTCGTGTTTCCAACTCATTTCATTTATAGGTACAACGTTTTCTTTCTTTCTTTTCTTTTTCTCTCTCTCTTTTCTGTTATATGCTGCTTTGTTTCTTTCTTCCACTTACGCCAGTAAATATGACAGAACCTACTTTTCTAACACCTTCAAACATTCTGTTCAATTTTGGCTTTGCTATCGACATGCCAATGTGTTGTTGTCATAATGAACTGAGATTTCCTTAATCTTTGTGGAATTCTATTTATTGATAATGTACTAACTGGATGCAATATTTTAGTAAAAATGCTGAGAATTCCATTCTGTAACATAAATACTGTTTTGGAATAAAGCAAATTATTATTATTTGTTCAGTAACCATCCTTTTGAAAAATAAGTGCATACATATTCAAACTGATTAACTAATAAACAATTAAAAGTTGAACTAGTCAGAATAGTAGAACAGCTACGAAAATGACAACTACTCATAAGTCCAGGCAGAACTTGACAGCTATTTAGTTTTAGTTTGGGACTCTTCAGTAGGGTAGACCTACGACCTCACCATGGATTGAACCCCGAATCTTAAGTTCACGAGGCTGAGCTCACTGCTAAAGACCTTGTTTGCAGGAATTTGACAATCCAATGTGACCAATCCAACTTGGTGTCCAATGTTATCGATAACTAAAGTTGATTCATGACGAAATCTTCAATAATCTAAATCCTCCTAATCTAAATGCAAAAATTTGTTTTTTTTTCTGATATTCATTATTTATTGAAGGAATATAATACTCTTTGTGAGACGAACAACTCATCTCGCCTCTGTTTGGAATCATTTTCAATTGAGCCTGTACGATTTACTCTGGAAGCATTAAAGTCAGTTACAATTAGAATTGAATTTAAACCACTTCATCTGGGAGAATATCAATGGGAACTTGTATTGATCTGTGATAATGGACAATTCTTTCCAGTAATATTTAAAGGTATTTTTTCTTACCTATTATTCGTTGAATCATGCTAGTTAAGTCTATTTCAGATAGTTTCACCATTAATGAGTGATTTAATTCTCTGCTTGTAATTCACTATGATTAGAAATAACAGGAGAAGATAAACAGATAGGTGACAGATATATGATATCCGTTATGTTTGAAGTTGGACCTTTTAGCTCAGCTGATAAAGTACCTGAAAGCGACCCAGAGATCCGCGTTTGAATCCTGTTATCACTTGGATTTTTATTTCACCTTTAATTACCACTCATTGCAGAAATAAGTATTGTTACACACAATTAAAAGGTAGAAATGGTTACAACACGTGGATTGCATAATGCATAATTTTGGGAAAATGAAGAGTAATTAAGGAATAAGCATGTGCTCAAGTTGATTACGTAACATATTTTTCAATAAAAACAAAATAATTTGGACAATGATAATTTTTATAATTTTTAAAGGTTTAGGTTGAGGGGAGCCAAGTAGTCCGGTTTATACATTCATGTAAAGATGGCCAAGGTAAACAAAAGTGGCTGTAAAAATTTCTTCTTTCGAACACACATGCCTGTCTGGCTTCTTCAGGTGGATTCCTATTGCTTCAGCTGTAGCTATGTAGAAGACGAACTCGTAAAGCAAAATTAAAATTAGTAGGAATGCGATAAATAATTTTAAATGCTGTATTAACGTCAACCTTATACTCACTATCTGCAAGGTGTGCTAAAATAGAACTACGAATAGATCTTTTTGTTCCTTGCTTAACCATGTTGCAGGATGATGTTCGGAAATATGATGATGAACCTGCCTAATTTTAAAGGCCCGATGTAGCTGGCTTCGCAGCTGCAGTCAAACTGGTAGATACACATAGACAAGGCAAATTTAGGTAGGTAGAACAGGGGTGGTAGTGAAGAGACAACGTACCTCTGCTGCTTAATAAGCTCTTTTAACTGCATTTTTTCACGCACTGTGTTATTATTTCGCTGATGTTGTCACCGAGGAACTGCAATTTTATGGACAGTGGTTTTTCCGGAATTGTTGCCATACTGACTCTCCTAGGTGCTGAATTCATATTTTTCTCAATGAATTTATTTGGATGGCCATTTTTCTCCTAAGCAATTCTCTAATAATCTTAGGCTCCTCATTGAGGCAGTCGTCTCAACAGATTAACCTGGCTCTATGAACCAGACACTTTACCTGGTAACGTTTACATTTCAAAAGTACAAAACTCAAAAAATGAGTGTACTGACATGTTTTCGTAGGATTTCTATACACACTGCATCTTAGTGTGCCATCTTCTTTTGTTTTCTATATTAAAAATAAATATTACTTTAAAAGAAGGTAAGCAATTATTTCTGAAAAGTTTCAGAAGAAACGGGGAAACAGAGGTTCAAGGCTTCTTGGTTTTGAAAGGTTCTTTAAATGACACTTATCGTATCAAAATTAATCTTAAAATACATTAAATTAATGCAAAGGCCGGGATACTACCCCCTTGATGCTCAGGCAGAAGAAAGTGACTGTCTCTAGGGACCACCCATTGAGCTTTCAAACTGACGTCTGTTTCACAAAGCAATGAGACAGTGCCGTCGGTGACTAGAATAGATTCACACACCATTCTATCCTTCCGGATTTTGGAGTCCATGTACACCATGGGTTCGGAATGAGGTTTCACCAGCTCCCCTGGGTAGACATACATTCCCACCGGTCCTTTCGCCTGTACATTTCCTTCGCTTATTTTTCTATGCTAATGTGTACTGTATAAAGTGTGGCAACTCGAACGACTACACCTTTGTGCAGTATCCTTTGTTGAAAATTCGCCTGAGTTCAGTTCTGCTGATAATTTTCAATTGGTAAGATTTACTTAGATCTTGAATTAAGTAATGTATTTTACATGTCACAATATTTATATATGTATATATCAATTATATTACTCTTTTTTCATCCTCCGCCCAATGTTCAATAGGCTTTAGTGAGGAATTAAAATTAGAGATGATGGATACTACTAACGAAAATGTCAGTAGTTCATTAAGAAAAATTCCAAATGAATCAAAGGAATTATTTTATTTTTATCAATTTCCAATACAATATCCGTTTACTGTTTCTCCGAAGACAATCAAAATATCCAATTTCTGGTATGTAAATCAAAAAGTTTATCTTTTAGAGTAGATACAAGTTATCCTTTTCTTTACATCTCACACAACATTATTATTCCCTTGGGTTCTGAATGGAATCTAGGACTTCAGTAGGACATTATCATTTCAGACTTTGTTCTCTTCAGTCTTTTATCTTGTGCCATGATTGTCTATAAGTTTTTATTTTTTTTCAAACACTTCCTCTTCCATATTATTATTATTATTATTAGCGGATGAAGATCACTGACAAGATGTCGTTAGCACAGGAGGAACTACCACTGTAACGGCAGAAGACAAGGGACAGGCAACAGATCGTTTAATAAGACGTTTTCTTAAAGATTAATACATCATTTCACTAGTGAAGTGGTGATGTCTGTTTCGTCCTAGTTCGGGACTCCTCATCAGTACGCACCCACCACAAGGGGTTCAAACCCACGACCTTCTGGTTACAAGGTAGGCAAGCTCGTAGACCATTTAGCCACTGAGACACGATCCAACGGGCAGCCCATGAATTCTAACTTCTACCAATTCATGACATATTGCGGCCACTAGACAGTGTCATCGGTGGTGAGTATTTGTCGTCACATTCGACTTGCTGTACCCCACTGGTAATGACTTTTTACTAGGACCCGGGTAACTACCTACTTGAATAGAGCCAGTCACAGAAGTTGAACCCAGTGGTTTAATAGTCTACGAGCTTGACCTTGCCGCTTGAAGGGCACGGGTTCGATCTCTGATGAGATCATGGATGGGTACTATTGAAGAGCCTCAGACTAGAATTGCATAGCTGTCCAGTACTCCCTGGGTTTCAGTGATTATCTAAATGAAGCCAGGTGGTGAGCTAACTTGCAGTTTGTAGACTTTAACAGCAGGACATTGTGCAGTCAGATAATAATAATAATTATTATTATTATTATTATAATTATAATAATCAGGGAGAATGGATGAATGAATTTATTAACAATTATGAATAATACAAAAAGGTCAACTGTATTTTTTAAAATAATAATAGCAATGATAACATGAATTGGCAGAAGTTAGAATTCATGGGCCATTGGATCCCGGTGGGTGCGTACCGATGAAGAGTCCCAAAATAGGACGAAACGGCTGTCCAGTACTCCCTGCAGGTTTTTCAATGGTTCTCTAACTAATGTCAGCTCATGATGAAAATCCTGTAACCAATCAAATCCCTACAAACCAACACTTGAATGATAACAATTTTACTTTGATTGGAAACATGTTAGAAACTAGTTCAATGTCTTTACTCTCTCTGTCATTCAACTTTGCAGTGTGGCCATCATTCTAGGTAGCTCACCATCACGATGCACTTTGAACCGTTAATATTAGATGTTTGGAGGCAATCAGCAGGAAGCCTTGCTTTGCTCGCGTTTCGTTCTGGTTGACACTCGTCAGGAAGTGCAATCATGGTGGCGAACCACTTATTATAATGGTGGCCACATTGCAAACTTAACTGACAGAATTCAGCCTGCACCAAGCAAAGAACTGGACGCATGATACCAATTACTGACTACTGTCCAATCAAAAGTATCCAATAAAGTCCTACAGGAGGTCAGTTGTGAGCCCGAATAGCTCAGTGGTAACCTGTCTTACTGGGGCACTCAGTGGGTGACGCGTATTTGAATCTCACAAGGGGTATGCGTTTCTTCAAGCTTGCATATACGGCTCGCTGATGAGCGCTGACATGCACGAAACCTTGGTCCAAGGCTTCCTATGACCAACTGCCTCCAACCATCTAATAAAGACAAAAGCAGTTTCATTTGACAGTTGCAGTGATAGTGGTAAACGTCAACTGTAACATTCAGCGCATGTTATGTAGGGGGAACACGGTATCGAAAGTTGTGCAAAGAATTTCTTTCGAACGCACAGTTCAAGCATATTCTAAAAACGTTCCGGTGAAAGTCTAGACACGTAGATCATAAGGCAGGTTAAGCGAAATGTTATAAATCACTTTGGCAGCTCTATTAATGTCGAACTGATGTCCTCAATAGGATTATCTTTTAAAAAAACTTTATTTGTTTTCTTGTATTTTATCGATTGAACACTGAATAACACAGTTCACAATCACTACGTTTTCAATGGGTTCAACAAAATCCAAACAATCATATCTATTGTACAGAATATACATCTGACAGTTTGATTAAAAGTGATGACATGTTAAATCAACGAAGATCGTTAACTGCAAGTTTGACAACAACTCCAGATGTTCAGAACAATGAAAATCTCCCTTTGTTATTCACAATTCATCCAACAACTGGAGTGTTTGAAGCAAACGAAACAAAGTCATTTGAAATTCGTTTTAATCCAACTGAGGTAATGTGCTCCATGCTAAATAAAATTTTTACATCTTTTTTTTAGAAAATTTCATGTTGTTTAATGAATCTATTCGGAATTTTGTGTAACAGACGGCAAAGTTTCATCAACAGTTGCCTCTTTTCCTCGATAATGAAGATTAGATGTTTGGCCACAAAGGACGAGAGAAATAAGACCTGTTGCCCATCAGATATGTAGGAGACAATAGAGATGGATGTTGCACATGTCTAGAAGACCTTTGAGTGAAATCGCACGTCAGGCAGGCCGCTGAGTGGAATCTGAACGGGAAGTCATTGAGGAGATAGTACGAGGAGGAAATGAACGGTTATAGACAGCCGTGAAGCCAGTTGAAAAAGGCTTCAGGGGACATAGTAAAATTGAGAATGCTAGGAGATAGCATAATAATAAACCGGTTTACTACTTAGTAATGATGAACGGCCATGGCGAATCACTTTAACCAAAATTAGAACTGACTAACTTAACGAATTGTTCGCAACGAATCAGATGGTTTGCAGATAACTTGTCAGTCTTAAGATTTTCAAGTATTGGTTGTTTTGTCGGGATTTTGTTTGATTCCATGGAGGATTTCATCATGAGCTGACATCAGTTAGAGAGAACCAATGGAAAACCAGCGGGGAGTACTGGACAGCTGTTTCCCCCGTCCTAGTTTGGGACTCTTCAGCGGTACACATCCACCGGGGTTCGAACCCACTACCTTCTGGTTACAAGGCTAGCGAGCTCGTAGATCATTAAGCCACTGGGACCCGATCCAATGGCCAGTCCATGAATTCTAACTTCTGCCAATTCACGACATAGAGTGACTATTTCGCATAGGCTTCGTATATGAGTTACTGTATCACCTTTGGCTTGCTGTACCCTACTGGTCACGGCTTCCCGCTAGAACCTAAGGTTAACTGCCTGAATAGGGCAAGTCGCTAATGAGCATCAGATTAAAATTGTCGGAGGTGGTTTCGTTCTTCTTGTCACTCGTCAAGATTGGAGGAAAACGATATCCTCCTATGTGACCCGGACCCGTGTTGCTTAGTGTTTCAGTTAGAGACACTAACGCCGAGCTATTCAGAAGCATGATTTACCTCCTGTAAGATTGCGGTAAGCAAACTGACAGTCTCTGAGGAGTAAGCATTTACATGCATCTAATTTCCAGTGGTTCTGGTAGATAGAAGGATATCGGTCAGTTTGCAACGTAACCAATGATCCAGGAGATTCCTACACAGTGTACTTTTAGAATTAACACCAACTGCCTTCAACTGTGTGACATTTTATCAATATGACTCCTCACCACCCTACAAGCTAACTGAAAGAATTTAGTGAAAATAACTTTACATAATTTGTACCAGTCATATAATAAGAAGACATCTTGAAAATTAAGGAACACGGAGAGCTCTAAACAGCTGTCGATTCATTCATGATTCTATGCATTATCATGAGGTCTTTCAAAGTTTAGGTCACCATTCAGTAATTTAGTTCAAATCCAATAATAGATTTCTAAAACGGTGGTCATTTCCCACCTTTATACGATACCATCTGTAAGAAGTGTCTGTCCTCGCTACTAACTTCTATACCGTAACAGAACACAAGTTATCTTTAGTACTTTACAAAGGTCTATTGCATAATCAATGATCGATGATGATTTATTATTATTATTCCCCTGGGTTCTGAGTGGAACATAGGACTTCAACAACACATCTCCACTTTCTTCTATTTGGCGCTGTCTTCTTCACTTGGGTCCACGATAGCCCATAATCTCTCATATCTTCCTCCCCAAAGGATCTCTTCCATGTCACCCTCGCATCGCACTTGTCGTTCCCCATTGAGATTCCACTAGAACCATGGCTTGCGTTTCTCGCGATGTCATTCGACGGTTCCCTCAATGTATACACAATCCGTCCCCATTTTCTCCTGCATATTTGTTGAGCGATCGGTTCTTGGTTGGTTTGTTCCCAGCCACAGTTTCTTGTTACTAATTATTACTGGCCGGCTGGCTAGGCAATTGATCTTCAGTTTGGAGCCAGCCAGAGAAGGGGGCATCTGTTGATAAAAGTCTGTAACTGTCTGTTGGAAATCCTTTTCGTAACACCCAGTGCAAGTTTCTAATCGATATAGAAACACTAACTGACTGACTTCACATTTGTGTTGAGATGATCTGCGAGAAACTAACTACTTAATGACTACTTACTAACACAAACTACTGTCATATTAATATGTGTAAAACTTGGGTACTGTGGTAGTAAGTAATTCCATATTAGTTTGTTTATTAGATATATCATGTGTAGTAGGAATGATTCAACACCTGTTCACCCAGAAATCTGGAAAATTCTACTACCCCTACGACGACAAATAGGAGAGAACAAAGAAAACTATAAGATGAAAGTTTCAAAGTCGTGTGATGATAACTGATGAGATGATTATGAACCACAATAAATTTTGTTCGAAACGTCATCGAGTGAACAGTGATACTGTTCCTTTACTGTGTGATATGTCTAATAAACAAACGAATATGGAACAAATTACTGTCAGTTTGACTGGCGATAAAATCCAGTAAGTGCTGAACATCCATTTCATTCTTGTCGTTCAGCTTCAAAGAATTCATCCTGACTATTATATCTGCAATTAATAGTGTTCTCTAAGCTGGTTGGTTTAGCTGCGAAGCTTTCGTCGTCCTTCTGGACAACATCTTCAGCGCCATATTTAGCACATTCATTCCGTTGTAATAACATAACGTAGCAGTACCTACATTCTATTATTCAATTATTTTATATTGATTATTTTTAAAACATTTTTTGTTTCCAGATTGGAACATTCAGATCGCAGCTTGAAATGATTTTGCTCAATATACCAGAAGTAGATGAAAACAACGCAAGTTGTTATACATTGGATAAAAAACATTTGACTATTGAATTAAAAGGTGTTGCCGAGTCTTTACCCATATCAATTGAACCGTCAATTTTAGTGATACCTGGAAAGTGCCTACTTGATGTACCTTTGCATCAAAATATTCAAGTATGTGTTCACCTTACTATGTCTTTATGCTATGGCGAAGGAAAATAAAATGCGAGTTCCTGTTTAGGTGATATTTTGTACCTAAGGAGGCATAAAATCACAATATGTTAGCAGCCTTTAAAGTCATTGGCTATTGGTCTGAGCCACATGAGATAGAGGGTGTGGATTATCACTTAGGCCTCCTGAAGTTTATATAAAGGGCCGTGAATGGAAACTGTTTATGTAAAGACTCAAATCTATAAGAATAGATGTTGAGCACTGTGACAGAGTATAATTCTATCATAAAATATATTTTCTTGATAAAAGCGCACACTGATATAGCATCATTTACTTACGATGTCTTGAGCACAATTTAATTTTGTTAGTAATCATATAATGACACTCACATAACTTTTAATCTTCGCTTATATATAAGTACATTGTTTGTTATCTTTTCATTTTATTGGTCCATACGAGAAAATTGTGCGTCGGTAGCACAGCGGTAGAATGCTCGTCAGCCACGCCACACGTGGTTCGGGGTTCGATCCTCAGCCACAGACGCACTCCTTTAACTCGCTAAGCCAGTAATAAGACTGGTGAAGAGGAAAGCTAGGGCATGATTGTAGCGACCCCATCCTGTAATAATAAACACCACTGCTACCGAAATTTCAAGCCTCTAACTTGAAGCCATATGTTCCACTGGAAACGTAAAGGAATAAAACAATATGAGGAAATTAGGAAGCCTATAGATATGGTTATGCATAAGATTTAGAAATTTATAGCAGATTAGATATGTTTAAGTGTAAACGGCTTGTCTCTACGGTGGTGGTGAATAGTTTGGGGAAAAATTCAGCAATGGCAGTGCATACATGTTAGAAACTGCTGTGATTAGTAATGTTTGATTGGATGGTAGATTTCATCATGAGCTAACATCGGTAGAGAACCATTGGAAAACCACCAAGGAGTACTGGAGAGCTGTTTCGTCCTAATTCGGGACTGGCTCTTCGTCAATACGTACTCACCGGTCGGCGTTCGAACCCAGGACCTTCTGGTTACAAGGTGAGCTCGTAGGCCATTAAGCCACTGGGAGCCGATCCAATGGCTAGCCCATGAATTCTAACTTCTGCCAATTCACGACATAGTGCGACCATTTTGCAATGTCTTCTTCGATGAGTTACTGCCTCATCTTCAACCTGCTGTACCTTATTGGTCACGGCTTCCCACTAGAACCCCAGGTCACTGCCTGGATAGGGCCAGTCGCTAGTGAGCATCAGATTAATTTTCAAGTACTGGTTTTAACTCCATCGTTCCCTTTGCCATGTAAGGGTTCATGACTTCAGGAGTGATTCTAAACTTTGTTGTAAATGTAAGTTTCTTTTTAACCTCATTCTAATTTTTTTACTTCCCTTTTGAATATCTCTCATCTATATACATACATACATAGATGGTGAACAAATCCCACAACTGTCCAGTAGCATTTTATTGGAAGGGTGATTTTAATTGTAAAGCCGATTCCGTTTCATCAAATGATGATGGTCTAAGTCAATCTACAATGGATATGCGTCAGTTGAATCTATCAAAACATTCAAGCAGAAGTAATGCTATCGAAGAGGCTATGGATAATTTAATTATTATAGAACCAACTATGGGTGTCATCGCACCAGGACAATCAATAAATATTGATATAATTCTGTCTTCATCAAAATCTTTAAGCATAAAAGAAGATATTCCATGTTTTATTGATATCTTACCGAATTCCCCCTTATGGTTGCATATTGAAGCTGAATTCACGGTAAGTAGTCATTGGTGTGTGATGTCTTTTGAAAATTGTTTAAAATCTCCTAAATTGTGGCAGCTCTTGATGTACTTACGTGATGGGATAGCTGATGATAGGTTAGGCATTAATAACACTTTGTGATGAAAAGCCCCTGAATAAAAACACCTTCAGCCACTGTTCAAGATAAACTTCTTCCATTTCCCAGTACCCGAAAGTGAGTTGTGTTCGAAATACACATCCTGAATTAAAAATACTCTATTTATTGATGTGAGTATAAAACTTGAGCACTGTGGTAGAGTATTACTCCATTATGGATAAGAGTTTATTCTGATAAATCACACAGTGTTGTGAAGTAATATTAACTGATGCCACCACGTTTAGAGCACAAATTATCATTGCCACTCATAGCAAGGTATTCACACAACTTTTTTCTTCATTTATATACATGAGTAAAAGTTGATGATTAGACATTTGAATAAAAGTCAATGTAAGATAAAATAAATCCGGAAATAATAATATTAGTGTTATCATTCAAGTACAATCAGATGGGAAATAAGACGAGTGTTTTTATGGTCAAAATAAGTAACTTGCTAGAATCTTGTAATGTGCTTGAATTGAAATAGAATTTTGAGATTATTTATTATCCTCCTCTGATTTGACTGGTAGTAATACTATCTTCCATATCTCTCGTATTTGTAGTGAGTCATTTTTGTTGCATGTGTTGGGTGTATACTCAATGAACCAGGATTTAGTAATCAACCTCTCTCTCCACCTACCTAGATTACTTCTTAGAATCTTAACCCTCTCCCACCAGCCTATTGTGGGGTTGTGTGTTAATGGACTCATTGCATTCGCTGAGCTTTTTCTCTGAATTACTTATCTTCGCGGGGTCAATCATCCTAACCTTAGCTAAATTCTTATATTTCGGCGATCTGATTACCCCCGATCTACTTGTTTGACCTATGTAGTTGACGTAACTCACAGTCATTGCAGGGTATTTTGTAAATTATATTATTTTGTTTAATTGGGTCCACTGGGTCTTTTAGCCTACAGAGCTTGTCTCTGAGTGAGTTTGTTTGTTTGAATGCCACCCTAATTCCCATCTGCTTGTATCTGATCAATAACATTCATATTATTATTTCTGAATGTACTCTATCTTATGTTGATTTTATTCAAATGTTTAATTGCATCAATGTTTACTCATGTATATAAATAAAGCAAGAAATTTGTGTGGGTGAGTACCTTGATATGATTATGAGTGACGATAATTTGTGCTCGAAACGTGGTCATCAGTAAATATTACTTACTGTATAACAACACACTGTGTGATTTATCAAAATAAAATCTTATCCATAATGGTGTAATACTCTCTTTAGTCCTAATGCTTACTTACTTTATAAAATATGAGGCGCATTACTAGGTAGTATTGACTGATTCTGATTTAACTCTAGATATCAATGGCATTCCTAATCAGATTGCTTCATGTGCCAGGATGAATTGAAAGACAAAAGACTTCAGTCAATTCTAGCGATCTGTAATTTATTGACAGCCATCTAACTTAAATGATAAATTCACTGTGGTTATCTGTGTAAAGATTCGAGTTATATAAACAGATAGTTTGCAAAGTGCTCATGTAACACCAAGTGGAATGAGACGATCTTTGGCATATTAATCATAGAAAACAAGGCTTGCTGCCGACTGCCTCTAACCATCCAATACCAACAATTCCCAGTGCACCATGATGGCGAGCCACCCAGTCGCGTGGTGTCCACATTGCAAGCTTGACTGGTAGAATTCAGTCTACACGAAAGAAAGGACTAGACACATCACACTAGTTACTGAGTAGTGTGCAATCAAAAAAAATTATAGGAATCGTTTGTAATAAGAAGAATCATGTTTTCAATGGGTCCTAGATTGAGTTTCAACAGTGAATTGTTAGGATAATACTTGATTTGGATTTCTGCTAAATAATAGGTTTAGAATTGATGTTATTAACCCACAATGCTATCTGATTATCTGGGAAGCATCGTTTCAACTATGAATAGCATTGTTAAGAATGCCAAAAACAACCATGGGTTTGCACAGAGGTAGAAGGCTCGCCAGCCACGCCTCATATGGCGCGGGGCTCAATCCCTGGCCACAGACACATTCCTTTACCTCACTAAGCCAGTAATAAGACTGGTAAAGAGGTGAAGGTTGGGCATCAAGCAAGCAACCCAATTCCCTAAAAATAAACACCACAGCTACCAAAACTTCAAGCCTGTAGACTGAAGCTCTATTTTCCACTGGGAACGTAAAGGAATAAAAAAGCCATTGGTTGGAAAAGCAAGAAATAACTTTCATACGCTGGAATCAATGTGAAAATCTAATTCACTCAGCCTATGAAATAAGATTGAAATTTTCAACACTAAAGCCTAGTGATTCGGTGCTTCTGTATGTTTCTACGACTTATTTAATCACAAATAGCATTTTAATAGACTTTTGCAGACTTCCATCAACGGCTGCCCTCACTGGTTTGATAATAAGGACTAGATGGCTGACTGGAAAAGGTAAGCAATATTGAACTCTGTATGTCAAGAGAACTGGCCAAGAATCTTATGTGCATTACATGTACAGAAGACTGGACACACACCAGGGAGACTAGTTACTGACATAAGTCTCCAGGCTTTAATGTGGAATCTAAATGGGAAACGACGAGTTGGGCATGGTTCTAATGTTGACGTGGATCAGATAGTGTGTGCGTGTGGAGGAAATAAAAACATTCAGGCAGTCATAGAGATTGTAGAGAAGACAATGAAAACGTCAAGTTCTGTTAAAGACTTATACTCCACTATGAACTCAAGGAAATAATAATCAGAGTAACCATTCGAATAATTTATTCACACTGAGAGGGTAAAATTTATGCCCCCTGGAAGCAGGTATATGACCGGAAATTACAAACATTTATGTAGTTATTTTTCATGATGAATAACTTTTATATAAACCTAATTTTCCGAAAATACAACATGTACTTTTACATGACTGGTTGTATTTCCCTCGCCCCAATTATGACCTTAAAATCTTGTTGGCTGTTTTAATTTATTAATGTAATCAGTTTCTCTCAAGGTCATTGGAAGCACATATATATGCAAACGCTCTCGGTCATTTTCACCGTTGATACGAGACAGTGAAAGCTCTCTACGTCAACGGTTTGTCTTCTCTTTTTGTCTTCTTGCGTCACGGTTTCTATGTCAGCGTGTTGTGTTGTCGTTGTTGTTTCTAATAGTGGTTAGAACAATAGGCTCGCGAAACAACTAAGTATAAAATTAGATAGCGCAACTATCAGGTGTATCAATGGTTATATCGACAACTTACAACTTTAATATATACAAACCAGTGGCATGATAGGATAGCAAACTAACAATAAAAGATTAAGCTAAGAAACATTGATTTTTCAATCAGATACTCACCTATAACTCAAGTATATATGTCACTTTTATTAGAGTACAAAAATTACAAATCTAGTAGTGTTAATTTTGTCAACAATAATTAATATCAACATGTGTGAAATAGATGATCGGAAAACAGAGTACATTCGGAAATGTGAATACTTGTGAATATGATATGATGGAAGGATAGATGGATGGATGGATGGATGAGTGAAGTGTAGTCACGAGAGTAGTAGACTAGATGAAACAGTGTTAGAATATGATAACATGATAAATAAGTGAAATGAAATAAAAGGTGGACAAAATGGAACACAGAGTAAAGATGGATTACAAAGATTTTCTGATGTGAATTACATAGTGAAATCAAGACCATGGTAACGAAAGAGATCGTACAGATTGCTTTTGTACACACATTTGTGGCTTTATATCTTCTGTATTGCTAAAGCCTCTGCTATGCGAACAAATGAACTCGTGCTCTTCATATCGGCAAACTTTGTCGAACTTTGTAGACCATATCAGACGATGTGTCGGATGCTGCTTAGTGGTCAGCATCTACAATATGTTGCAATATGGACAAATTAATACCTCTACCTCTACATTCTCCTCTGCTCAACCAAACTGGGAGGTGCTAATTAAATGAGAAAATTGATGCAGCAGTTAAAAGGGTAGAAATAATTGCAAAAACTATTCAAATAGATTGCGTAATGCATAATTTTGGAAAACTAAGGAGTAATTAAGAAATAAATGAGTGTTAAAATTGATTATGCAAGAAGTAATTGAAGGTGGAGTGATCAGTAGAGTAAAAGAATTAAGACAAGTTTAACTTGTAATTATTAATAATAATGGCTAGAGTAAGGAAAGTGGTTGCACGTACGTCTTCTGAACATACCCAGGTTAAGCTTCATCAGGTGGATTCTGATGGCCTCAGCTCTTTTTCTAGGTTAATGCCAAACGTTAAGTTCACAGCCTTATCTTATATCTCCGCTCCATCCTTACAGATTATTTCAATTATCAGTTAATCCACAAGTATGAGGGACAAACAATCGACAGTAATACAAGTGAAGGATGCTAAAATTCGCTTTTCAAAATAGTTTCCCTGGGTGGTAAGAGGCAGCTGACAGGAAGTACTGAAACTAGGTTTTGTGCTTGGTGAAACTAGTCCGACAGAAGTGATTTCCTCTCTCGCAGATTAGGAGACATATCTCTCAGCTAATAAATCTGCATCAACACAAAACATTGCTCACTTCCTAGTGGCCAAAATCGGCTTAGTTCAATGGGCAAAGTTACACTTTAAGCACCACTAACTACCACCAATCAGCATATGACCTCAAACGCACCAGTCACGTGAAGGAGGCACTTTTGTGTATGGAATACAAATATTTATGAAAAAAAATGCATAAAAACTGTAGAAAAGTGTTACAGAGGATACCTTACTCTCATATGTGATAATAAAAGCTCTCAGTTTTAGGTTGGAGTATCAACTGAGTATAATTCCATTGTGGGTAAAATTTATTTTGATAAAGTCTCATAGTGTTATACAGTAACACTTATTGGTCAGTAAACTGTGCTCGAAACGTTATCAGTAAATATTACTGTATAGCACTGTGACACTTTATCAAAATCAATTTTACCCACAATGAAATTATACTCTATCACTGCAGTGCACAAGTTTTATTCTTATATCGACAGAGTAATTAAACCACATTCTATACATGTAATTCTTTAGGTCTTCTAATTCTAATAATAACCCTTATCTTTCCTAAACCTAACCCTAACGTGAAAATATCCGTAAACTAACTCGAACCAACTCTAATATCGCCCTTATTAGATTAACCTAACCCTAACTTGTCCTTGGCTTACAACTTAACCTAATGTTTCCCAAACCTAAGTTGAAACTTCCCAGATATCCCATTTACTAACATTACACTTCGATGAGCATATTTTATTGATGTTGACAAAATTATTCGCCAGGTTTCACTAACTTGCTCAGTGAGTGTTTCAAGGTCATTGGTGCGGTCACTCTCCATTGGTAGTTTGTTAGTGGTGCTTAAATTTTAACTTGGCTGTTCAATGAATATATAATCTTTCACCGATAAATAGATATTGTCAAACTTCATTCAGCAATTAATCGTTTATCATTCGATTAAAACAAACTTACTGTAAAGACTTCTGTGAGTGAATAACAAAAATAAAGTCTAAAGAGTTGAAATTTACAACTGGTTAACATAGTGACGAAATTTTTAATGTGGATCTTTTCACAAAAGCCGATATAATAGTGAACAAAGAGAGAAACGCGAAGAAAGTATAATGCACAGAGATCTATGGAAGAAAGGATAAGTACATGGAAAGTTTCAAGGATTTAGTAGATCCGAGATGTTGAAAAGTACTTCCGTGTTATTGAGAACCATGTTATCAACAGTCTCAAAAACCCTGACCAAATAAACTAATAAATCTAATGCATAGGCTGACATGATAAAAACATAATCTTTCTACCAAACCCCTACTGACAATAGTTGATATTAGATGGTTGGAAGCAATCGGCAGGAAGCCTTAGACCTAGGTTTCGTGCTAGTCGGCACTCATCAGCAAGGAGTATCCGCATCCTCGAAGGAACTCATGTTCCTTCTGAGATTTGAACCCAAGTAACTCAGTGCAGTGCTGCAGTCAGAAATGCTACCACTGAGCTATTCAGGCTCGTGATTGACCTCCTATAGGTCTGTATTGACAATATTAAGTCACTAATTATGTTAGAATTAATTTACTTTATTTTCAAAATAGTGTACCACCATAGGCTTATATGAAACAAATGGCTTAATAATACTGACATCGGCTTTTCATATCTGAATAGGTAACATCACAAATGACCCTAATTTAACTAATTTAGAAGAGCGATGCATGCTAATCAACTTTTCGACGCACAAGTTAAATTAAGAATAAACCACTCCTGGTCTACTGAAAATGAACTGTGTCACCTTGACAAGGGTATTAAAGGTTTTTAGTAGGGCAAGTGGTGTGCAACTTAGTCAGCTTGTCACTAAATTAGTTGACAGACACTCATGCGAGATATGGTCTAAATCTATATTTAAAACACAATATTCAGCGAAGAGACTGTTTTCAACGAATTTATTATCAAGCTGTACAATCGTATATCTTTGGTTTCTTTTAAGAAATTATATCCGGTGAGGTAATTGGGTCAAAGGTGTGAATACATGAAATAATAATAATAGTAGTATGAAATGCAATTAAAATTAAAATATTTGTGATTACAATCATAGTTTAATGTCAAGTGGCACAATAATTAATGTCGTATATAGAATAATACATAAGGTGTATAGATTTTGGAAAAGGGCACATAATTATAAAATTAGTAGACGAATATAAAATGTTACATAACATGGTATGAAATTTGATAAGACAGAATTCAATATTAGAAAAAATATAAAAATTAATAATTTTAGGTTTAAAATGTCAAGTGGGTCAAGTGAAAAAGGTGCAGAGTGAGAATAGTAATAATAATAATGATAATAATATTAATAATAATAATAGTAATAAGGGAAGAGTACATAGAATAACTAAATAAACAAAATGAATACATGTCTATCCCTCTACGGCTAAGACAGAAGTAGGTATTGTACATACTTCTTTAGTACACAAAGGTCGGGCTTAAAGTCATGAACTGCCAAGGCCTCAGCTGTCTTTAGAAGTCTGTAACGAATAAAACGCCGGAAGTTAGCATGGATTCGGTAGATGATCTTAAAATCATTGTCAGGAATGTCTTGTTTGCTTTCAACAACTGCTATGCCTTTTTACAACTCACCGTATAAAAGGAATCTGAACTAATCATTTCGTTTCCTAGACGCAGTAGTGTACCTAATGCTGAAAATTCCACACTGTAGCATTAGTACTGTTTTGGAATAAAACAAATTGATATTGTTATCATTTTCAACCAAGATTCATTCAATTTGTGGATGGTGACTAGCAGCGGAATCCAGTATGCGCATTTCGTCCTACTTGGGCCTCGTCATCTGGATATACGTGCACTTCCCAGTGAGTGATGATGTTCCCACCAAGACTGGAACCCAGTGGGAACATCATCACTCACTGGGAAGTGCACGTATATCCAGGTGACGAGTCCCGAGTGGGACGAAATGCGCATACTGGATTCCACTGCTAGTCACCATCCACCAATTAAATTCTAATTACATACCCAGACATCATCGAAGCATCTGCACAAGAAGCCGACATGTCAACCTGAGACCGAGCACTTCGGTCCAATCAATCGACGGGAAAATCTAAAATTCAATTAAACAAGATTCATTTAGCTAAGGAGCCTTGAAAGGGACGAAATAACGCACAAACTGGAAATTCGGTATATAATTGTTAATCATCTTTGATAAGTGTACATTGTTCCATACTAAAGTTTATTTCTGATCATTGTATTGTTTCTGTAGGAACCAGCCATTTTATTTGATAAACCCGATTGTAATTTTGGTCTCATGCGGCCGAATGAAACAGTTAAACAAAATATTCAACTGACAAATACTTCACCCTCACCAAGAAAATGGCGCCTCGAAATGGATACAGCCAACAGTAAGGTAAATCATTTCATTTCAGCGTAATCAAAGTAATATGACTGATTACCAAGGGAGTTGGAGATTGACTACACTCTTTTTCTGTGTGCATAAGTTTGGTGTGAAGCGTTTGATTGCAATTGCTTCAGCAAATCATAGTAGATTCACTATCCTTTGTATGTTCAATATTCTGAAGGATTTTGAAATCTCGACAAAGTGACCCGTATCCACAGGGTTGGTGTCTTGTAACTGCACTTTGTAAATATCTGCTTCCTTTTAAACATAAGTTTCTTGGAATATGCTCTGAAAACTGGATAGAAGCCCTTCTTTCTGTCCTTCCAATGTATTTGCTGCCGTAGGTCACATAAATTTATTAAACTTGCATTTGGAGGTAACATCAGCAGGGTACTTGTTCAGTTTCGATTAGCTTATAGAGCATTTAGTGCTGTATAGTATCACCAACTTAGCCACAGGGAAGCATCTTTTCATTGCTCCTTTCATCCTTTTGTCAGTCTTCTGTGATACTGCTTCTCCTTTGAATGGGAGGCAAATGAACACTTTCTTCTTTTCAACTGTTGGATGCTTTACATTCTCATATCTTTCTTTGGTGTACTTTAGGATAAAACCCTTCGGATACTCGTTTTCCCTAATGCATTTTTCAACAAAGCAGGGCAGAAGCTGTTATAGTGCAGACATTGTCCACTCCAGGTTTCTTTTCTCTACATGGACTTCTCAGTCGTTCCACCGTTTCTTCTTTTTACATTTAGATCCAGGAAATTGAACTAGTCGTTGTGTTCATATTCCATGGTGAATTTAATGTTTGGATGGATCTCATTAAGGCGGTCAAATAATATGGATGCCTGACTCATGTCGTTACAAACAACAAACGTATCATCGACATATCGACGATAGTATGTTGTTTCATTGGTAGCATCACTCAGTCGCGTCTGTTAGAGATAACCCATGAAGATATCCACTGGAATAGGTCCTAGAGGTGAAGCCATGGTGACACTGTCAATTTGTCAGTAGAAGTGGTTGTTGAATTTGAGTTGGATGTCTTTTATGCAAAGAATTAGTAGGCGCTTCATCTCTGTTTCCGGTAATGGCAATAGATCTGTTTGTCTACAAATGATGTTTATTGTTTCCATCACTGGTATATTTGTAAAAAAGGTAGTCACATAGTATGATATTTGATATATCAACATGGTCGACTTCTTTGAAAAATTGGAAGGTATGATTTAAGATTATTATGTATAGCTTTTGTGACCAGTTTAACAAAGTAAAAATTCTCACATTACTTCATTTTGCCGTACGAAAAACAGTTAAAAGGATATAAACTACAGTAGATGAATGTGTTATGAGGTTGTATTCTCTCAACTGGGGGATATAATTATAAAGCTTTCATTATACTTTTGTAGGCAACTTGATATAGCTCAAAATCTTTCTCAATGGCTGACGCAGATGTATCCACTCCTAGTGACTTATAATATCCAGTAAAACTATATGGTTCTTCCATATTAATATTCGTTTTACCTCACATTTCTGTTTATTATCTCTCCCTTGAATCTCTCTTTACTCTCTTCTCTTGCTTTGTGTGCTGCTTGCGGGGGGGGGGGAGTGACAACTGGAACTGCTGCACATCTGTGTAAAGTTCTACGTTGAAATCAGTCAGTCAGTCAGACAATGTCTTCAGTGTAGCTACATTATTGAAACTTCAAAATCATTCACCTGAGATATGAATCTCTATTATTTCAAGATGGATGCATAAATGTGAAAGATACTCCGTGGACATCTCCTTATATGCCTCAGGCCAATAGTAAATAACTTCATAGGCGAATGTCATATTTGATTCTGTTCACCTACAGTTACTTCTCAGCTTTATTCCACTTCAGTTAACAGTCCTCATCAAGCATATCAGTGGCTTGACGTGTATAGTGCATGTCCTATCTTAGCATACTGATATGCCCTTTTACTGTACTCATTTCATTGTTCCACCTAACGTAGACAAAAATAAAGTACTGTATAGTAGCTATATAATTTAATGCTAAGATGATAAATATTGTAACCGATTCGTTGATGCCACTCAGCAAGAAAAATAAGATCCGGATTTTCAACTTCAATGTGAAGTTGGTGATACTCTACGGATGGATCAGAGACTTGGCGCGTCATGAAGAGCACTTCAAACAAACTGCACACCTTCATCAACTTCTGCCTTCGATCGATACCACTCAGGATCAGATGGCCGGTCAGAAAAGATCAACAACAGGAATCTCTGGCAATGAACGAATCAGTCCTTCAGAAACCGATTGTGCAACAAGTAAGCAGGAAGAAATGGAAATGGATTGGTGGCCATACTCTGAGAAAACCACCAAATGACATCAGAAGACAGGCCCTCGACTGGAAGCCGAACAGGAAGCGGTAAGTTGGTCGTCAGTGCGAGAGTGACATGGAGAAGGTGGTCATGTGAAGAGGAGATGAAAACATTTGGGCAGACGTGAAGCCAGGCAAAAACGTTGGCAGAGAACCGGACGCAATGGAGACGTGCAACTGAATCCTTATATTCCTTTAAGAACTTAAGGAAACAATAATATAATAATAATTCCTTGATGCCCAAGAATTGCTGTGCAATGATTTGATTGGGTACAACTTTTCTCACGAGCTAACATCCGTTAGAAAACCACTGGGAAACTAAGGAGTACCAGACAACTGTTTCGTCCTAGTCTAGCACTCTTCAATGGTACGGACCAATGGTGGTGGGAACCCAGTAACTCCTGGTGAACAGGCGAGGTCGGATATCATTCAGCCACCAGGACCCGATTCATCTGCTTATGAAATCTAACTTTTGCCAGTTCATGATGTATCAAGACACTGCCAACCAATGTCACCGCTGGCTAACTCTCCCGTATACAGACAGTCACTAGTGAGCATCAGATTAATTTTCAAGCGTTATTTTGAAGGGATTCGATTGGTTACAGCTTTGATCAAAACAGTTCAACAACAAAATCTTATCTGACAGCTGTTTCAAACTTTGTGAATGTCAGTATGCCTTACTGACAGCAGTTAACAAGCACAAAGTTTGTTGTCGATCAAATTATATCTCAACACGGATACAGAGGGCTAGTTTCGCATATACCAGTTTACGCCATCTCTCACTTAGTAGACGTGATATCCGGCTATTGACCAAAGGGCGAGTGTACTGCTCATCAGTCCGCTCCGTCCTCCTTCATGGCCATGAGTGAGACCTGGCCATTGAGAGTGGAAGACATTAAAAGCCTGGCTGGCTAGCTGTCTTTGATCATAGGCGCCTGCGATCTATCTTCCGTATGAAGTGGTATTATAAGGTGAACAATACTGAGGTTAGGCGTCAAGTGCTAAGTAAGGAGGAGGGGAAATCAATAGACGAGGCTGTGAAATTACATCGACTGAGATGGTAAGGACATGTGTTACGTATGCCTTCCTCGAAAACAGGCAATGTTAGCTGATATAGGGCCAGGCTGGAAAAGAGCTAGCGACGGTCTAACCAAAACATTGCACCAGTCAATGAAATCTACAACAGTTAGTCTAGGCCACGTAGGAAGGTGTAGACTGGCTTCCTGGTTGGGTTACTCGGGACGGTAAAAGCCAATGGTTGGAAACAATTGGTGACATAGCTCAAAATCGTTCTCAATGGCTAGCGCAGTTGCATCCACTCCTTGTGACTTTCCAATGAAACTGTTTTGTTCTTCATTATTACTATTCCTTTGTATCTCACCTCTATTTACTGTCTCTAATATGCATTTCTTCTGCTTTCTTCTCTTGTTTTGTTTTCTACATGGAGGGAGTGTGGCGACTTGAACTGCAGCACATCAGTGCAAATTTCTATGTCGAAAACAGATAGACGGACAGATACCATTTGAAACCATATTCAGTGATACTCTGTTTGAATTGTTTACTGACAGTGGAGAGTTGTACAACAGAAATAGACTTTTACTCAGTTTAATCTTTTCCAAGCTAAAGTGATTGATTGTTTTCCTATACAACATTTCCTTCGGGTCTATAAAGATAAGATTCCGGATGTTATATCTAACTGAAACCAGAATGAATAACGTTTGTTCATTCAAAGTCAATTGGTTAAAAACAGCTTATTTTAAACAGCACTTATATGGAATGCTTCAATATCTATGAAAAAAAATTTGAAAAGGTAACCTTAGAAATGTTTATTTTTAAGATTACAAAGTTTATATTAGCTTTTCATTTTCCTTTTAGTCTGCATCAGAAATGAAAATCCATCCATCTTGTGGAATTTTGAAACCAGTTCAATCGGTTACTGTAAACTTATCATTTACACCAGAAATGGCAAGAAGTGTTCGTGAAGTGATTACAGTGCGCACAGAAGAGAGTGAAGAAATAAGGTAAGTATTATTCTGGTTATATTATTATGATTATTATTATTCCCTTGGGTTCCGAGTGGAACATAGGGAGGGCTTCAACAACATATATCCACTTTGTTTTATCTTCTGCCGTCCTCTTCAGCTGGGTTCACGATTGCCAATAATCTCTCATCTCCTCCTCACACGATCTACTCCATGTCACCTTCGCACCCATGACCTACTCGTCACTTCCCATTGGGATTCCTGTCGAGTGATGGCCTGAATTGTGCGCAATGTCATTCGACGTCCTCCTCAACAACATGTGCTCGGGCCATCGCCATTTTCTCCTACATATTTGTTGAGCAATCGGCTCTTGCTTGTTGGTTTGTTGCCAGTCAGAGTTTCTTGTTACTAATTCTTTCTGGCCGACTGGATGGCCATTTGATCTTCAGTATGGAGCCAGCCAGCGAAGTGGGCAGCTGTTGATGGAAATCCGCAACCTGTTGGAAATTCTTTTCGTGACACGCAGTACAAGCCTATCACCCATATAGAAGCAGTGACCGTTTTGACATTGGTGTTGAAAATGCGAATCTTGTTCCTTATGCTGCCTGAGTGCACAAGATCTTGAAATTGGTTTCAGGCTGAAGGAGTCATATCTTGCCTTCGCAATTCTGGCCTTGATATCCATTAATCCATTCCGTCTGTAGTTGAAAAAATGCTTCCTAGATAAGTGAAGCAGGCAACCTTTGTTCAGTCTCTCCCGTTGATGGTGATTGGTGCTGCTTGTTGTTGCTGTTGATTGGTTATCTTCATTACCTCCGTCTCCTATACTTTCACTTGCAGTCCTGTTTTCGCTGCCTCTTCAGCCAGTTTGTTGGTTTTCGCGTGCAATTCTTCGAGGTTGTGCGACATTAGACATAAATCATCCACGCGCGAAATTAAGATCTTCTAGAGTCTTCTTATAGGTGGTTAAGCGTATTCCTGTCTCCTCGCTCCCCACAGTCGGATGAATAATCCAGTCCACCACAATTAAGAATACCATCCGTGATAGCAAGCAGGCAGCCTTGTCTTACTCCTGTATTCACTTTGAACGCCTCGCTGAGTTTCCCACTGAGGATCACCTAACATGTGCCACTGTTATATACCCACCTGTTGGATTAGGTTGATAAAGACTTGGACACTTCACGTCGTAGTGTTGAAGTAGTTTCCAAATTACTTCTCGGTTGACGCTGTTTGCTGAAGACCTTCCCGAAGTCGATGAAGTTGAGGTAAAGGTTTGACTTTCATTCTATGTTTTGTTCGATGACGATGCGAAGAGTCGCAGTTTGATAAGAGCACGATTTTCCTTTCCTGAATCCAGCTTGTTCTGGTGTGTGGCGGAGTTCTGTATTCAGTGCATCCTTTATTCTCTTTAGGATGATACGACTTAGTATTTTACTTCACTTGGACAAGAGCATTATTCCACACCAGTTTTGTGGAGGGAGGCGTAAGCCGCCCTTCTTTGGCAGTTTGACAAGGCGGCCCTTCTTTCAATCAGTAGGCACGTTTCCTTCTTTTCAAACATTTTTCAGTAAGATTGTTAGATAAAAACTATTCTATGATCACTCCTCAATTATTATATGATGATTATTATTCCCTTGGGTTGCGAATGAAACATAGGACTTCCGCAGCACAATGCAACTTCACTCAGTTCTATGTTGCCTTTTTAATCGGCTCCACAATTGTCCACAAGCTTTTATATCCTCCCTGACACAATCTCCTAAATGTGTTGTCACTCTCTCACTCATGCTCAACTCGTATTCACCCATTTGGATTCCATTCGACAGCCTTCATGGTGTATAATGCCATTAAAGTATCTCCTTAGTATATGCCCTACATATCTCCATTTCTTCGTATTTATTCATTAAGCGACAGGTTCCTGTCTGGTTCACCCCTAGCCAAAGCTTCTTGTTGCTTATCTTTTCTGATAATCAAATCCTCAATACTGAATGGAAGTCTGCAGCAGCCTGTTGGAAATGCCTCTTGGGACGCCCGTGCCTAGTCTCCAACCCAAATGGGAGAAGTTAATTGACACTGGCGTTGAAAAACCCACATCTTGTTCCTTATTCCAAAGGTAATTGGTTTCTACGCCTGTTTTCCCGATCCTGCCTTTGAAAGTTTCATCCCTACTGCGTGTAGTTGAAACGACGCTACCTAGATAAGTGAAAGAACTGACATTCTCAAGATTTCCGGCGTTGCTACTAACTGGTGCTTGTTGTTGTTGTTGGATAAGAGTCTCCATCAGCACTGTCATCTGTTTACTCAATGGAAGTGCCATCTAAGCTACCTTCTACGTCTACATGTTCGCTATGGTTTTTTTGAAAACCTTAAATATTGAGATCACTCTGAATGATCTGCTTGAAACTATAAAATGCAATGGAAACAAGAAAATCGTCAACAATCAATCACTGATGCTTCCTAGCCAGCTGACCTTGACTTCGATGGACTGTAAAATTGATTTTTAAAGACAGAATGTTAGAGTATCTTTTTTGTGCTGTGAATTCTTCCTACCTTCTGCGTCTACAATATTTTTTTGAAAAATATTTTATCTCTACAACATTATTTTCACTTTTGTTTAGCAAACTACTGATATTGGCTGAAGTTCAAACTCCATTAATCGATTTCCAACCAAATCATATTGATTATAATGAATGTTATTGGAATATACCAATCACTAAGATTATAACTGTTAATAATTTAAATTTACTTGAATGTGATTTAAAATGGATCGATGTAAGTATTTGATGCAGTATTTAAGCTTTTATAATTACTAATAAATTCAAATATAACGAAAATATTCATTGAGACATCTAGAAAAAACAAAAAATTTGGACAGGACAGTATGTTAATTACCACAGTTTCTGCCCATTTCGGTACAAAAGAGCCTTAGTCAGCTAGGTGCCTCTTCAGTAGAATCCAACGAATATGCACTGAAGACACACTTGATGAGGAAGAAAGAAAGTTGACACAAACTCTGGTTGATAACAATTATCCAGACAAGTTCATCAGGAGATATAAAGTAGTGAGAACACCAAGACCCACTCTACAACTCGCCACTAAGAAAGACGTGTACATCAAGCTACCCTATATGGAGCATCATAGCAGCTTGATAACTAGACAAAGACTGAATGGTGATGTTAAAAAGACTTTTTATGCGGCTAATATCATAATAATTGAGAATGTGAAGCCAATATATCCATCCATCTAAGCCCTTTGTACACGCGAAAAATGATGTCACATCCCACTGTATTTGCCAATTTGAATGTACGTGTGGACACAAATACATAGGGAGGACCCATCGATCTCTGCAAGTAAAGGCTGGCTTCAAAGCATATTCCTAAATGGCTCCAGAAACAAATGGAATCTTCAGAACACATTAATGTTGAGAACAAGCAACGACCTAGCTCCTCTATTGCGAAACATATTATGGAGACAACACATAAAATTGATGTTAACAGATCTTTTGAACCTATCTATAAAACGTGTTTTGGGGGCGTATCCTAAAGTTTGTGGAAGCCCTAGCTGGCATTTAGAAAGTTCAAACTACATTTATGCGTTCTAAGCAATAATTCGTCATCACACTAAACCTACCTTCCATGGTAAATTTTGTTTTGATACCAACCAGAGTAGATGTACTATTACCTTTGTTATTTGGTTTAGTGGTCTTCATTGTTATTTTGACCTTCAATATATACTCCTTTTAATTTGACCTAAGTCTATTTTCTCACCTCTTAGCTCTTTATTAATTTCATATGTATGTGTTCCTACTACAAGTTCATGTGTGATCAGATTGTTCGAAATGTGTTGCGCAAATACACTACACGATTCAGACAAATTACTTCTTCTTATTGCTTTATCTAAATTCATAAAGGGAAATAATTGTTTTAAAAATATTGAGCAAACAATATTCTTTTCGATAGTTTCATCTTCAGGCTCTACAATTATGTATATGTTTATGTAACCAGAATATTCTAGAATAGTAGTCAATAACAATATTTTTATTATTGTTCCCTTGGGTTCCTAGTGGAACATAGAGCTTCAACTGCACGCCTCCACTTGCTTCTGTCTTCTGCTGTACTTTTCACTTGCATCCATGTTAATCCATACTGTTTCAGTTCCTCATCACACGATCTCCTCCATGTCACCCTTGGACGTCCCACTCGCCGCTTCCCTTTCGGGTTCCACTCGAGCGTTGGCCTGACGCGCGATGTCACCCAGTGGCCTCCTCAGCGAGTGTCCAATCCATCTCCACTTTCTCCTGCATATTTGTTGGGCGATTGGTTCCTGTTTTGTTTGTTCCCCAATAACAATATTAGTGTTTTTAAAATAATATCGATTTCTAAAGTAAGATCACGATGGAATTACAGTTTACTAAAGATGCATAAATTATAATAAGCATAAAATTATAATAGCAAATAGAATTTTAAATAAAATTCAGGAAATTTCTGAAAAAAACTGAGGATCATTCAAACCTAGATGGCCAGCGGGGTAAAGATAGTGTCTGAACCAACTTCTTCTTTTAGATACATAAGTTACGTTTCTTAATGTGGATCCCAACACCCAGCCTCAACAATATGTGGAAGATGAAATCCTAAGGTGAAGTTAAGATTAGTTGGTATGCGGTAAATCCAGATATCAGAATGAAGAAGCATCCTCTCTCAGATTATTTTTTATTAACATTATGGATTTCGTAAGGATTTTGATTAGTTTCAATGCACATTTAGTTACAAACCAACACTAGTTAGAGGATTAGTGGAAACCAGAGAGTAATGTACGCCTGTTTCGTCCTAGTTTGGCGCTCTTCACAAGTGCACGCCTTCAACCTCATCTGGGGTTGAACCCAGGATTTTCAGTTTACAACGACTGCTAGTTGACCATTTAGCTACTAGGTCTGAACCCTCTGACCTATAGAGTTTGACCTGTGTCAGTTTGTGATAAAGCACCACTGCCAATTAATACTTTGTAGATGGAGCACTTATTTCGCCTTCATGTGGAGGACCCCATTAACTACGACTCCTAATTACAACTTCAGGATATATATCCAGTACACGGAGATTGATATTTAGGTGTGAAACTACAGGACTAGTGGGCAAATAGAATAAAAATAAACATGTTGCGTAACATTGTGTGAAATTTGATAGCATAGAATTGATTTAGAATGACAAGTGGAACAAGTGACACAATACTGGGGACAGTTCAGAGTGAGAATAGTAATGGTAACAAGTAATGTAATAAAGGGAGAGTATACATATTGAATAGACAAAACGAAAAGAAAATTGGTAGATTCAAAATATGATTAGGGGTGAAGACCATCACAGTATACAGAGATCTGTATATAGAGATCTGACTTTTCTGTTTCGATAGCCAAAGATAGCTTCAGCAGTACAGATGAGTCGGGTACGTAGGGATTTGGGTTAATTACTCTTTGCCTTGTAGATGACTTTAAAGGTGGAGGCTATAGAGACAGGGTGATCATTATCGACCAGATGTTCAGTGATCACGCTTCTTATTGCTCCACTTCCACCTATTGGTTAATACCATGCAGGTTAGGGTTCTTGCACCCTCTTGGACAAAACTCGAGTCGAACGACCGATATACCTAGGTTCACATGAGTAGGTGAATTGATAAACACACATAGAGTTGGTCAACAGCGGGATCTTATCCTTCAGTTTATTCAACAGTAATGGTCGAATTGTAAAGGCTATTCTCAAAGATGCAGCAGGGAACGTTCTTTTCAGGAACTGTGATATCCTTCTTTTAATGATGATATCGGAAGCTAAGTCACTATTGAATTCCAAGCTCATGTACAGTGTTTTTTGGGTACAGATGGTAACTCACATTCCATAGGATTTGACTGTATATTCTTGTCTATAAAACGTTTTGGGAATCCATTTTCTATTAGGACTTTCCTCAAAAGATTTTCCTCATCCTCCAAGGTATCAGGGCTACATATGCAACGAATGAGAGTGGTAAGCGACCGGATAAGGTCTCGCTTTCGATCAATGGGTACCCAGCTGTAGAAATTTGTCAGCTGAATATTCCATGACAGCTTTCGATAAATCGATTGCTATATCAGTCAAGTTTGCATTGTGACCACTATGCTACGTGGTTTGCTATCACGAAATGTGGGTTCAAGGGTTCCTGGTGATTTCATCAAACCATCTACATGAAATAGTTTACTTAGGTCTGTACTCCTATTTGACAGGAGAAACTGTTTAAGTATAAGTTGGGAAGCTCTTAAGGAAACACTCCACATGATAAAAATTAGCGACCAAAGATTGTTGGTGAAATGTCTTAAAATCATTCACAAAACGTGTAGATATAATCAAAACTGGTTTCCATCAAGGTTTTCAAGATCTTCACAAATCTTCATCGTATAATTCTTTCTCTCATACATAAATGTGACTGTTTACTTTTGTTGAAAAAGCTTAAAAGTGTTATGTGTCGGTGGTGTAGTGATGAAATTATCACCAACTACCGATATACTCTGGGGATTCTATCCATAGCTGACGCATTCACTCCTGAACGTCGTCGAGTTTACTAGCCACTAGTGAGCCCGGAAATGAAGGAAGGTTGGATGAGCGTGAGACTGGTAACCTCTACTCGTAACAACCCTACAGTTCCTGAAACATCAAAACCTGAAGCCCTTTATTCCACTGAGACGTCAAAGAATGGAAAAATTCTTTATTCGCGTTTTTTCTGCTGAAGGCAGTAGTTGGATTAACGATCCATCTACATTAGGGACACAACTATGATTAAAGTTATAAATATGCTTAGAATAATATTTAATATAAAGTACTTATAAAAAGTTACTTTTAGGGATTCAATTTCCCCACTGAAAATGACTTTTCTAAGTATTTTATTCCCTTCGTTTGTATTCTCTACACGCCCGACGGTGATTCCTCGATTGAAAGATGAAGTACCTAGGCTAGCCACTTATTTTAATTGTATCTACCAATTCAACTATGCTTGTGCTGGAGCGAGTTATATCGGCCGTTGCTCTAGGAACTTGATTCTTCGTGCTCACTCAGGAACATCTACGAGTGTGGTGTGACTAAGTAAAGTGTAGTAAAAACCATCGACGATATTAGACCACCTGGTCGAAACCAGCCACAAAGCCGGCATTGAAGAATCCTTCTCTATTATCTACCGGGTGCCTAATAAATTGCCAAAAACATCGAAGCACCGCATGCTCCAAACAGCAGAGGCTATGGCGATTTGCCTTAAACGACCAGTGCTATGTGTTCGAAAGAAGCAAGTCCAGCCAGCCACTTTTACTGCCCTGGCAGGTTTTCAGTGGAGACTATAAATCCATGAATTTGTATCATTATTATCTTTCCTAATTATGTTGATGCTGTTGAACTGTAGTCTACTGATATTATTGATTCGATGTTATTTAAACAGCATTACTGTTGTTCATAACATTAATTCATTCATTCACTATAATGTATATATAACTGTAGAGCCTGATGAAGAGTAGGTTATCGAAAAGAGTGGAATTGGTTATCCAGAAAAGTTTATTGACAAGAATATGAATCTAAAATCAAAGCAGCCCAACGTACTATTAGTTCCGAAAAAGGCCTTAGTCTTACAAATTCAACTCTTTGGGGACAACATCAGCGAGATACTAACACAGCGACTTAGAAATGAGGAAAAACGAACATTCACTGCTGCTGAATAACGCTGTGTCTTCAAAACCACCCATATTTTGCGTTCGGGAGTAAAAGTCAAACTGCCTAATTTCACCTCTTCCATGTGTATCTACCAATTTAACTGCTCCTGTAGAGTGAGCCAATTACATAGGCCGTACAATTAGGCGTGTTTCTCGTCGAATTTCCGAACATCACCATGTGTGGTTAATCAAAGTACAAACAAAATCTATTCTTAGCGCTATTCTATCTCATCTTGTGGATACAGAATGCAAAATTGACATTAACCATGCTTTCATGGT
>OX235274.1:11247390-11289809 GCA_944472155.2 Trichobilharzia szidati | reverse complement strand
AGGTGTGGCATAATTCCACTTTGGGAATTTAGCATAATAAAATCCTATTTTTCTCAGCAATCACACAGCTGATACCTGATCAGAATGACCTTGAACAGCCTACTGCAATCTGATTGGACAATATATATCATAATGACGATAATGACCTAGAGAATCTGTCAAGGCTAAAAATCATCCCCCTGTTTTAGGAGGGAAGAAAAAGCTATTATAGAATTTCTCGAATGAAGTATCTTCTTTTTGGGATAGAATCAAAGTCTGCTTGCGTCATTCTCCTTACACGTATTTTGTTTATAAAATTTTATAGACTATTCTAAAATTAGCCTACCATTCATAAGTGTATCAACAATTTTCGCTTACATAGTTTCAATAACCAAAATGTTGGTGTTTGTGTTAAATTCTGTATTTTTATCTCCATTTTTTTCGTTTTTCCAATTAAAACAGTACCAAAATCTAAGGCGCCAATTGGATGAATTTTAAATAGTGGTCTAATAATTGTAATTTGTGAGTGTAATTGATAGATATCAGTAGAATTATTGATCATTGAATCAACAAGTGTAACGTTATTTAAATCACCATTATTGGTTACATGAAACTTGAACAAGATTTCATTTTTCAAGCGTAAGCGAGATTCATCAATCTAAAATGAATTATAGAGGTAATTAAAATAAATAAATAAATAAATAAATAAATAAAAGAAACATAATATTAAACTCATTAGTGAAAAACACTAGTGGACATAGCAAAGTTAAAGAATAGACACTGAGAGAAACAAACCCACAGATCATCTTAGGGCTGACATATACATTAAGGAGGTGAATATTGGTCTCTAATCCAAACCTCACATGATCTTCTCCATGTTTATTCGTTGGACGTGAATCGAACTCATCGTTTCTCATTCAGGTTCTACTTGAGAGGTCTGCACTGCTCCTTATGTCACTCAATGGTCACCTTAGAGTCTTTCCAATCTACATTCATTCTCTTCTGCATATTTGTTGGAAACCAAGTTCTTGGTTGGATCGTAACCACAGTTTCTTGTTGCTAATCCTTTTTGACTGACCATCTGATCCTCAGGATGCAGCTGCCAAACGAAACTTAACCAAGGACTTCAGATAGAATCGGAGGCGACTGGAACCAAAGATGCTACCTGTGCATATATACATATAAAGTCACACTGAAGTAAAATTGATCTGACAGTCTGATGAGAAGCAATCAATAACCCGACTAACATTGATGTACAAATTTAATTTAAGAACTATAATGGACACTCTGTTTTATTCAGCACATGTTCTTTTGAGAAGTAGGGACTACATAAGTGAACAGAATATCTTGCTTGAGTCTATTGTATTCCACAAAAAATAGTTTACTGATGAATCACAGCCAGCTTTCCTGATGTAAGCAGAAGAGACATAAGGTAGTTGGCAGTCAGTTTTACAATAACTTGGTCACAAAGTGGCGGAGGAGATTGTTGTAGCTCAGATGAATGTCTTTTTGGGTGTTGTTGTTTTCTCTCATCTGGTTGATGCTTTGATTGACAAACTATCACATTGAAGTCAGAGCTGAAGGAAGATGTTGTCCAGAACGACAATGAAATTTAAACAAATAAATCAACTACTATATACAACAAATTGGTGGCAGTAACTTGATTCTATCTAAAATTCTTATAGCTGTATGCATACAGATATTTTTTTCTTATCTCTGAAATGGTATTCAGTCTTCAGCGATTTGTTTCCCTAAGTCTGGAATGCTCAAGAAGAATTCATTATTAAATATAGATAGCAGATGGTCAGACAAGAATCTCTGCTAGTTTTCATCCTCTTTCAAACTATAAACATCTATGGAATACGAACTGACTACTGACCTTGAGACGCTCAGGCTAAGAAACTAGTGGTTTTTGCACAAAAATGACGCTTATTTGCAAGAGAAATAGAGAGAACAATGATGGAGTACACAAAATAGGATAATATTCCCTGATAAGAGTTGAAATATCCCCCAGTTATAATGAGAAGCATCAGTTCTTAAGTTAAACCAGTTTTTGTACTTATATTCATCTAGGTGACTGACAAGGCTGTGAAGTAACATCGACGGAGATGGTTAGGACATGTGTTACGCATGTCTAACCTAACCGTCGCGTTCCTGGACAACAGGCAATGTTAGCTGAAACAGAAGGGATCAGACTGGAAAAGAGTTAGTTGTTGGTGGTCAAACCAAAACATGGCTTCATCAGTCCATGAAATCCACTACAGTTAGTTTAAGCCAGCCAGCCAGCCAGTCACACAGGAAGGTGTAGACTTCCTGACTGGTTGTTTGGAGTCCTCAGGACGGTGAAGACCAATGAAGGCTGGAAACGATTGGTGATATGGCTCAAAGTGATCATTCTCAATGGCTGGCTGGCACAGATGCATCCACTCCTTGTGACTTATAACATCCAATAAAACTATATTCTTCTTCAATATTATTATTCTTTTTGTCTCATATCTATGTTTACTGTCTCTAAGCCACTGGGACCTGATCCAATGGCCGGTCCATGAATTCCAACTTCTACCCATTCATGATATAACTCAACCAGCAATAGCCAATGTCATCCTTGGCGAGTATCTGTCTTCACACCCAACCTGATGAAGAGGTCCAAACGAGGACGAAACAGCTGGCTGGCAGTACTCCCTCCCAGGTTTTTCAATGATTCTCTAACCGATGTCAGCTCATGATGAAACCCTTGTAATCTAACAATGCTTGACGAGAAAGGCGATAGATTATCATGTGTCGTAGCATGTGTGTGTGTCTCAGACATTTCAATCAACGTGGCCCCACAACCTCATTCATTAACCCAGAGAACTCTATGACCAGATATTGCTAGCCTCTTCATATCTTTCATTTTCAATAGTTATATGTCATAGCCGTATCAAAGGTCTAATTGAACTACTGCACAATACAAGCGTCATTTAGTCGATAGTTGGAAATCACATCACACACCTTTTGTTTCTATGCTGAAATTTAGTCTCTTCATATAAGTCTATCTAACTAACAATGTGATAAAGAGATTAAATTATTTATAACATAACTGTTTACAATTATTTCAATTCACAATGTTATCAAAATAAACAATGTGTCTGAGAATATATTATTAAAGGTCTATTCAATGACATAAACCCATGCAATATACACTTATTATACATTTTCCAGTAAACAAAATCAACCGACTAATTGACTATCGAAGGTAGATTTAAGCTTTGAACGTATCAGTACAACGTGTGTAAATGACCCGAATTACGTGACTATGCTTATAGAACATTATTATTAATAATAATATGAATATGGCATGTGAATAATAGCCTGTCATATACATATTTAAATAATTTTGTATATATATTTCTTTATTTTTGAAATTGTTTTACTGTTCATCTGTCATTGTAGTTGTTATGGTGATACGGAACGTTGGTGAGAGTTGGGGTGGGGGGAGAGCGGCTGAGGGATGAAGTTCAGCAAATTAACCACACAGCTTAGTAACTGGTGCAGTCAATAATAATAATAATAATAATTCGATAAAAAACATTATTGATGCGTATTTTCACAAGATGGATTCCTTCATGATTTTGACAGTGAATGCCAATGAATTTACTTAATCATAGTTTATGACTGTAATTAAATTACAGTTTGCATTCTAACTCTCGAGTTAACTAGTATAATATGTGATGAGCAATGCCAAGGCTAGGAGTAGACAGTTAATTAAGGACGGCGGCAAGTCAGACGATGAGATTGCAAAGTTACTTCGAGTGAGATGTTTAAGACTCGTGTTATACGTGCCAAGTCATCCCCTTCCTCATCTAACAGTAACAGATAACAAAGGATTAGTATTTAATTGGTGGATGGTGACTAGCAGTGGAATCCAGCTGGATGCGCATTTCGTCCTATTTGGGATTCATCCACCAGCTAGATGTGCCTGCATTCCCCATTGAATGATGATGTTCCGGACGAGGCTCGAACCTAATGCCCGTAGTTTCAAATGCCAAAGTGTTATCCACTAGACCACTTGAGCCACGACAGCCACCTCTTGTGCAACGGGTCATATTAACGATTTAATTGAATTTTTAGATTTTCCCATCGGTTGATTCGACCGAAGTGCTCGGTCTCAGGTTGACATGTCGACTCCTTCTTGTGCAGATGCTTCGATGATGTCTGGGCATGTAATTAGTATTTAATTGGTAGATGGTGAGTAGCAGTGGAATCCACCAGGATGCTCATTTCGCCCTTTTTGGGACTCGTCATCTGCATGTACCTGGCCCAAGTGGTCTAGTGAATAACGCTGTGGCGTTTGAAACTACGGGCACTGGGTTCAAGCCTCGGTGGTGGAAACATCATCACTCACTGGGAAATGCAGGTACATCCGGTTAGCTGACGAGTCCCAAGTAGGACGAAATGCGCATCCTGGATTCCACTGCTAGTCACCATCCACCAATTAAATACTAATTAAATGCCCAGACATAGTTGAAGCATCTGTACAAGAAGGAGCCAACATGTCAACCTGAGACCGAGCACTTCGGTCGAATCAATCGACGGGGAAATCTAAAAAATTCAACCAACAAAGGATTAGGTTGAAAATGAGTTACGGGCGGTTAAATTAAAGTCTTGCATCAATCGACAAAGTACCTGACTTTCGGCCTGAGCCACACACAGCAAGGTTGAGACTACCTGGGTGAGTTGCTTAAGATCCTAAGAGAACCATCACCTGACTGGAGACTGAAAGGGGAAATAGCTCAAAATCATTGTCACAGATACAGATGCATTCACTCTTTGTAAACTCCAAGATCCATTAAATTTTCATTACTCCTCATATATGTATTCTTTCCCTTGAACATTGTTGTTCATTTTAGTCATCCTCTGCTTTTGTATGCCACATGTATAATGTGATAACTTCAAATAGTTGACTTCTGTGTGGACTTCTGAGTTGAAACCTCAGTCACTCATTTATATCAGTAAGATTAGAGCACAGATTCTGTTTACTTTTCAGCTTATGATGAAGCTCCGTTTAGAATTCAGTTATTACAAGAAAAACAATCTTCACTACTACAGTGCCATGACATTGTACTAGAGACTCAGGGATTGACTTGTTACCATCAGGGAATAATCTCGTTGACTTAGAGTATGCAGATGATATGATGTAGTCCTTCTAGGTGAAGACGCTGACAAAACAAATCAAAGTCTTCTGAACACCTTGAGCTGCAATCTGCGGATGTTTGGCATGCGATTCGCTCCCGCCAAATGTAAAATGATGCTACAGGATTGGACCACATTGACTCATTCTTAGCTTAGAAATAGGGAGTGAAGTGGTCAGTGGAGCGTGTGCACCACTTCACTTATTTGGGAAGTCGCATCAGCCAACTCCAACTGGTTGATCGCTGACGAAATCTGAGTACATTTACAGAAGTCTCGTTTCGCATATGCCAATTTACGCCTTCTGTCGCTTATTGAACATGATATCCGGTTGGCTAACGAACAAACGCCATGTGCACTGCTCAGCAGTCCGGCAGGTCCTCCTTTATGGCTGGCTGGCTGTGAGCAAAACCTGGCTATTGAGAGTGGAAGACATGAAAAGCCTGACTGACTGGCTAACTGTCTTTGATCATAGGTGCCTGCGTTCTATCTCGCGTGTGAAGTGGTAGGTGTAATAGGGTGAGCAATATTGACGTTAGGCGTCGGTCAAGTGCTAGGTAGGTGGGAGGGGAAATCAATAGACGAGTCTGTGAAGTGACATTGACTGAGATGGTTAGGACATGTTTTACGTATGCTTGCCTAGCCATCACCTTCCTCGACAACAGGAAATGTTAGGTGGTTCGGGTCAGGCTGGAAAAGAGCTGGCGGCGATCAAACCAAAACATGGCTTCATCAGTCGATGAAATCCACAACAGTTAGTTTAAGCCAGCCAGCCAGTCACGTAGGAAGGTGTAGACTTCCTGACTGACTGGTTGGGGTCCTCGGGACAGTAAAAACCAAAGGCTGGAAACGATTGGGGGTGTGGTTCAAAACCCTCGTTCTCAATGGCTGGCTGGTTCATATGCATCCACTCCTTGTGATTTATAATGTCCAGTAAAACTATATTGTTCTTCCATACTTTTATTCTTTTTGCCTCATATCTCTGTTTACGATCACTATTTTGAATTTTTTTACCTTCTTCCCTTGCTTTGTGTGCTGCATGGAATGTGGTGACTCGAACTGCTGCATATCGGTGAAGCAAAGTTCTATGTTGAAACCAGATAGTCAATTAGTCAGTACTAGTGTTTTGTGTCTAGCAGTGTCATACCCATTGGTTTATAACAAATAATAAGGCTAATATTATCCTATACCTTGCAAAATTCGTACTTTATACTAATAGTGTGGTCCACAGTTGTGATATACCGGAAGAATATGAGCTGGCCGGTCGGTCTAGACGACGTAAGTGAAAGAGAGTTTGAATCTTAAAACCAACTGCTTGATAGTGAGTTATTTCAGACGATAAGTCATAGAGACTCAAGGACATTTATGCAAAGACTGCAGCTTCTCATTAGATATACTGAAGTTTCTTTTTTAGTTTTACGCTGTATGCTGTAGTTTACATTCGACTTGAATGTAATAAAAACGTTTTGAACGGAATAATTCATATACACGATGTTGGCTATCAGCTACAGTTATAATACGGAAGTATTGATTCGCAGGTATTTGACTCCTTTCAAGTCATATGAAGTAATAGCATTAGTTATTTTAGGGTGTCTTCAGCATTATGGACCCAGAAGACAATTATGGTTCCAATCTAGGATATCCAGGTTACGAGGGCCATTTTGCCACTGAAACAGCGTCCAATGTCCCATTCTGCTGATCACGATATACAGCAATACTGTCAATCAATGTCGTCGGAGATTATCTATTCTCACACCGACTTGGTAGACTCCACTGTCATTATATGATTCTGTGTTTTCAAGCGGTATATTGAAAGCCAACAGAGATTAAACAGTGAAGTGACGTGAACCCTAGTGAGCCACTGATTATCTATCAATTACCTGGCTACGATTGACAGAAACTCAGGATCGACCACAGTGTCTCGAATGTGCACACACCTCATTCGGGTCATTCACTTTGTCGCAAAGCTGTCGATGGCGTTTACCTTACATTTATTTCTGTCTCACTTATGATTACTGCCAACTATTCCATAGGAATGCACAACGCTTTGTGTCTTCATATCAGAGTCAATACGCTAATGTGACTGACAGTTTACCTTAATAATAATAATAACTATAATCAATTAATTCTAAACAATAATAGCCATAGAGGAGTGGAATTTTCAGCGTTTTTTATGCATATTGCAACAATTTAGCTAGCTATTTTTCTAAATATACACATAAATATATTTGAGAAAAATAGTAAAATCACAGAACAATCTGAAAGTTAGTGGAACATAATGAATTATAAATGGATAATATAATCGATAATACACGTAATAATAGTAATAATAATGATAATCTTTGCTTATACTTTGTAGTTCAGTTACTGATTTAAAAAGTGTACAAGTTCTTTTCTGACATCTGACTCTCCCTTCCCAGAAAACCTGTATGACATTTGGTATGATGGAATTTTTATATTTTGCTGCATGAGTATAAATCCCTATGAAATTTCTTCTGGTTTCACCCTCGCAGAGGGATACAAGGGAAAAGTTGAGAATTAGGAGGATGCTCGGCATGAGACAAGATAACTTTGGCCAAATGCATATGAACAATAATGTCACTCAGTTGAGTCAAAGGTACACTACTAACGCTATCTATAGCCTTCAGTGTTCTACATAATATGATATAGACTTTCTGAGAAGTCCAGGGAAGAATAAGGAGGGGTGAACAATAAAGAAGTAGAGTGGGGAGAATACATGAATTAATAAATCGTAGGAGAAGAGGTGAGGTTGAGTTATAGCAAAAAGTATCAACTTCTTTATGTAATAAGTCAAACGAAAACTCTTCTTAAAAATCAACAGGATGTCAGACGACCAACAGAGATTTGAGGATAAACTGATGGTGAGATAAGGGATATTCTATTTACTCCCTATTACAGTGACGTCAGTATTACAAAATCTGTGGAACTGAATCAATCCGCACAAACCTATCCGGCATCTGAAACTTAAATCAACAATATGACACTTCGATGGATTCAGTTTAAGACCATTTAGGTGAGACCATTTGTTAACTTCAGATAAGAATCTATTTATATCAGAAGAATTCAGTGCAGAGACTACTGGGACAGAATTAGCCGGATCATCAGCCTACCTAAAGAAATTATCTTTGGAAGAATATAGGTCATACAAAATGAAAGAAAAAAGAAGTGGAGAGATTACAACGACTTGAGGCACACCAGTTTCTGTTGGCAAAGAAGTGGACTGCTTTCCATTTCAAACAGTATACTGTTTTCTATCCGAAAAATAAGAAGACAACCACTTTGTGACCTAGGGTTCAGTGTATGCTCAACTCACTTTGTTCAGTAAAAGTGCCATAGGAATAGAGTCAAAAGTAGCCCTGTAGTCTAAAAAGGAAGCTCGAACAAATTTTGCACCTTTTTCAAGATTCGAAGGAATATTGTGGTGGAGTACAACGGCAGCATCTAAAATGCTTCTACTGCATTCGTATGTAAACTACTTTGGGTGCAAGATGCAAGAGAAGCTCCTTAATAGTTTTCAAAAGTAAAGAAGTGACGATGATTGGCATTAACCTTAAACCTGACCCAGAAGGTCATCTTGTTGCATGCATAACCTCTATTTCTATCTAGGCGACAGGAACTTTATTCCTGTGAAATGATGCATTGACGATTTCCTTAAGAGGATGACACAAAAGATTAGTACACTTTTGAAGTAAAATGATTGGTACACCATCGAGACCTAGGATGTGTGATAGAGTTAAGGATCTGATCATTTACGTGACTGGAAACATCAGGTCCAGTCGTATTAGCTTGTTGCATTATAAAAGATATATTTAAGGTATCAGAATAAGCATCAAATGAAACTTATTTTTAAAAAAATGTGATTTGATTAAAAAGTTTCCAGATGTTAAAAGCAGTCTTATATGAGGAAAAGGTTTTGTTATATATCGCATTTAGTATTTGTATTTTATACTTTACCGAAGAATTTGTTCTTTGAACACCTTCTCTTTGAAAGGTTGGAAAAGAATTTCCGAAAATAGAAATTCGATATAATTATCGTTTTACAATTGTATACGGGAAAATATAATCTAATTTTGTACTTACCTCCAAATTATCTTCTGCATCTTTTGAATTTATCTGTCTGAGACAAAAATCTTTTTCCAATAAATAACCGACGGTTATCTGTGAGAACGAAGAAAACGAAACTGTAGATTAGTTAGTGTTCATTTGTGATGACTTTTCTTCATGATGCCACAGTAATCTGAATACCGTTGGAAACTAGACAGCAGTAGACAGACTGCTTGTTTCTTTTTCATTGTATTTCATCAACTGGACATAGATTACTTTCAGTAAGTAAAAATCTAGGCTTATAAGCCTTCGAGGAATATATGCTTGAGTTTCTGTCTGGTGTTTTCAACCCAACAGTCAATTTTTATCACTTTATGATAATAAGTTTAATCTTAACAAAAGTACATAGAGTTTATGCAGATGGCGATAAGGATAACTAAGGCAGTAATCTCTATATGTAAACAATTCAACTAATAAATTAGTTTATGTAATACTAAAGATGAAGTGGACAGATAATCAGAGTTTAAATAAAAATCATAAAAGTACGAGGGAAATAGAAAATAAGAAAAGGTGGGAAGGTTTGGATTAGAATTTACCTAGACCAAGGGAGAGATACAAAGGTAGAACAAACTCCTTTTGTTGTATTCAAAGACTAGGATTATTCTCTCAAAATAATTCCCATAGCTTCGACTATGCGGAAAGGACGGGTTCGAATGCCGTTCGAAAGGTTCGATGGAATGCGATAAATAACTTTGAAGGCACGACGTCTGTCCACTTAGTGACTGCTATCACCGAGCAGATGAGACAAAATACATCTTCTTGTAGATTTTACTTGGCCTTTTCCGAACCATGATGGAAGATGCTCAGTAATATGTCTATTGGGCTGTTTTTGTTCGCCTTATGTAGCTTTCTCTACAGGAGCAGCTAAATCTACAAATACAAATAGAAGTGGTACAGCTAGGCAGCTTGTCTTTCACTTGAGCAATGATAATTGATCGGCTGGAGAATAAGAAACAAATGGTGGCGGCAGTATGAGTCCGTTTTATGACTCTTGATAATCTTAGATGTACGACTTCCATAGCCACGTCCCCAATGAATTTCAGTTTCAAGAACAGTTGTTTCTTTTTAGCCGTTGCCGGTTTCTGTTTATTATACCTGATGTTCATGTGTCTCCTTACAAATCTGCTGTGATAACCTATTTGGACAAGAGTATTCGGGATGTATCCTAATTCATTTTCTAGGGAGTCATATGCACAGAACCTTCTTGCTATATTTGTGAGGTATCTGACCAAATTGATTTTGTATTGGATTGGTACAAATTGAGGAAATGCGTATATTGTCCTATATATGTTGGTTTCCCAAAGACATCCCTCTTGAGCGAAGCATCCGCTCTTCTGTTCAATTGGAAATCAAGGAAGTGTAGTCTACCATCATGTTCTTCTTAACAAGTGAACATAAGCGTTGGATGTGCATCATTACAATTTCTAATCAAGAATAATAAACGTATCATCAATGTAAGGAAAATAAGAATCTTTTCTTTTCTATTACTTATTTCAATGGACCATTTTCAAGCTTAGCAAGGAAGAAATCTGCCGAAATTGCACCCGATAAAGAATCCATGGCAATACCATCAATTTTTCTGCAATAAAGGTTACTGAATTCGAAGTGTACATTCATAGTGCATCTTAGAAACAGCTCCTTGAAACCCAAAGTTTGACTTCTGATATCAAACTACTTTTCTAGTATCTGTTGGCATTTGAATTCCACAGTTTCCCTAAGTGGTACATTGGTCAATAATGATACGACATCCAATGATAACATTCGCTTTGCATTTACACTGATATCATGTAAGTTAGAAATGAATTCAAAGACGTCTTTAACACCAAGATTTACCACTTTCTTGTGTAATGGTTGGAAGAGTTCATCTAGCCACTCTGTCACTGCTTAGTAGGTGGAACTGGATATGTTAGGGGATGGGCGGAATAGCTGATTATTGCTCATTCACTTTCAAATGCCTTTTCTCTATTCCACTGAATGCTAAGGAAAGGATATATCATAACAGTACTACACTGTTTTCTGGTCTACAAAAATGAAATTTAAATATGTATATACATGCTTTCGACAATTTAATAGACAATGGGCGGTATATGTTGCCTGCGGGCTTGTCATTTATACTATCAGCTTATGTAGTCTGAAATTGATTAGGATTGAATGGCACCTAGGGATGACTAGTTAACATTTGAGCATGTTAATTGACGAAATAGAGTAGTTCTTTCGAAATGTATGTCTGATTCGTATCTGCCAAGCTGCAATCCACAGCTCCACGCAGTAATAATTGGTGTAGAACTCAGTCAAAAGATGGTGACAATTAAGAATGTGACTGGTGATTTCAACTGCTTTATGGATAAGTAGTCCATCTGTCAGAAATTTACAAAACATCATAAGTCAACAGTAAAGAACACTTTTGTTTACAAGCTCAAATCGGAAAACAAAATATCGACGTAAATATGCCTAAATTCTTTTTATATTCTATTGCTAAGCTTTACGGTACTTTAAGTTATTATTCTTTTGGGTTCTTTATTGCTTTGGGTTCCGAATGGATCACAGGATTTCAGCAGAATACTGACATTTGACTGTCTTGTTTGCAGTCTTTTTCATCTGACTCCAACATTGCCTAAGATCTTCCTCACATTATCTCCTGCATTTCATATTCCAATTCCAAATGAGGGCCTTCCTGTCGCGTAGAGTCATTCCTACGCGTCCTCAGCGTATGCTCAACCTACCTCCATTTCCTTCTGCATATTTACTAGGTGATAGGTTCTTGGCTGGTCCGCTACCTACTAAATTTCTTTGTTGTTTATGCCATCTAATTTTAAGTAGTCAACCAAGGTTGTTGCTGATAAAACTCTGTATTTGCCTGCTGGAAAGGCTTTTCGTGATCCATCAAGTCCCTCCAGCATTTAGAAGCAGTGGCTCGACATTAGTATTGAAGATCCAGATCTTGTTTCCTTGTGATAGGTGCCATGGATTTCCATACTGCTCTCAGTAGCAAAGGTTTATCTTGAACTGACGGACTGGGTTCAGCACAGAACCTGACACAGATGTGCAGCAGGTCAAGTTCCCACTCTTCATGTACCGTGCATAATGCAAGAGAAGAGAGTAAAGAGCGGTTCAAAAGACAGATAATAAACTGCATTGTCATTGAGGGAAAAAGAATAGCAGTAATATGGAAGTAAAAATAGAGTTTCATTGGATATGAAAAGTCACAGGAGTGGATTCATCTGCGCCATCCACTGAGAACAATTTTCAGCTATATCATCAGTTGTTTCCAGCCGCCATTGTTTCTTACCATCCCGAAGAATCTAACCAATATATCTACACGTCCCGACATGGCGGCTGGCTTTAACTAACTGTTGTGGATTTCATTGACTGATGAAGTCATGTTTTAGTTTGACCTAACCCCAACATTACTCACCCTATTATGCCACCTAACACGGGAGATAGATTCCAGACACCTAAGATCGAAGACAGCCAGCAATGTCTTGAAATAGTGACTAAGACGAAGTGGTTACTATTCTGTTTATTTTCTCATTCACTTTTATATTTATTTATATCACCGTTAGCTATTATTAGTAACATTTCGTTTACATTCATTTCTTTTGTTTATGATTTTTATGAAATGTGAGAAGTTGAATCAATAAACTGTTTATAAATTCATATCAGTTGGTTAGTTTCTTTCTCTATCTCAATCAAGGTATCACTGTAATGTTTGTTTATGCTCTCTTCCCCTTTTTACATCCTGCTGCAAAGTGATACACGCTGTGGAATCTAAATCACAGAATCCTATAAATTCTCTCTTATGTACACTAAGTGTGTTATCCCTTTTCAGAGTGTCCAGTGAGTGGCACATGATCATTTAAAGAAGGCGAAATCTGTCTGTACATTCAAACCAAAAGAAAAGGGAATTATAATATGAAAGCGGAATCTTTGATGGTTCCATATTGCAGCGTTTATAAGTAAGGCATTTTATCAGTTATATACGACTACATTTTACGGTCTACCTACCATAAACTACCTATAGCATATATTCAGGAGACTAGATCATTTGTTTAAATACTAAAAAATTTTAAACTACCACATCATAGTGATATAAAAAGAAGAGAACTTTAGAAAAAGCAGTTGCCAAAAGTAAAAATGTTTTAGCTACTTCCTGATTAGTAGTTCAGTGGCAGAATACTTGTTAACCACACCAGTATTCAAGGTTCGATTAGCGGTTAGTGAATTCTTAAACCCCGCTGGTAGTAATACCCAGAAAGATGGAAGGTTATCAGTGAAAGCAACACTACTGCTACTGAAATTGTGAAGCTTGAAGCCCTATGTTTTACGCGGAACGCAAAGAATGAAAGTTCAGCTACTACTTCTACAGGTTTCAGCACCTTCGACACTGTAATAAGGGAAAGGACTGAAAGAAAGAATGAGTGGCATTACTGTGTAGCTGTCCAAGTTGTTAGAATTCAACAGGGAAAGTGAAATGAAAGTTTTGGTGGAAAGTAATACTGGATTCGTATAGTGTAAGGCTGGAAAAGACAATGAAGAATGATACCGATACTGCATATCCAATGGACGATGCTGTAATCGATTTTGAACTGCATTATCTACAATCTATAGTCTTCTTATTTTGTAGTTACTTGGATCCTAATAACCAGTCGAAGAGGGGCACAGATCAACGACCGATAACTTCATTGTCTCGTTTGATATTATTGGGCTCTGAGTGGAACATAGAGCTTCATCGACACATCTCCACTCTCTTCTATTTTATGTGGTCCTTTTTAGCTCACCCCACGATTGCTCATAATCCTTCATCTCCTCATCATCCAATCTCCTGCATGTCAAACTCGTACGTCCCACTCGTCGTTTTCCATTCAGATTACACTCAAGCGGTGGCCTGCATTGCGTGCGATATCATTCAATGCTGTCCTCAGCGTGTGCCCAATACATCTCCGTTTACTCCTATATATTTTTTTGGGCGATAGATTCTTGATCCGTTCATACTCAGAGTTTCTTGTTGCTAATTCTTTCTGGCCGGTGGTCATCTTGTCCTCAGTATGGAGCCAGCGAAAGAGGCAGGTGTTGATAAAAGTGTGCAGCTAGCTGTTGGAAATGCTGTTCTTGACGCGAAGTGTAAGTTTCTGACTGATATAGATGATGGATTGACTGACTTAACATCGGTTTTTAAAATCCAAATTTTGTTCTTCATGCTCAGTGCACAAGGTTTCCTAGATAATTTCAGAGTGATGAAGGCGTATCTTGCCTTTTCGACTCTGACTGGCTGACTTTGACATCTTCATTCGTCCCGACTGCGTGTAGTTGAAACGATGCTTCCTAGCTGGATAAGTGAAGGAGATAACTTCTGTTAAATCTCTCTCGTTGATGTTGGTCGGTGCTGGTTGTTGTTGTTGATTGGCAGTCTTCACCATCTCCGTCTTCTCTATGTTCACCTGCAGTCTTGTCTTCTCTGGCTGCTTCTTCTGCCAGTTTGTTGGTTTTCACCTGCAAGTCTTCGAGTTTGTGTGACACTAGACATATATCAAATGCGAAATCCAGATGTTTTAGTCTTCTCATAGGTGGTCCAGTGTATTCCTGTCTCCTCACTCCCAACATACAGTCTGACGCATAATCCAATTCAAAACGATTAGCAATATCACCAGTGATATTAAGAAGATTCTTTGTTTTACTACTGTCTTCACTTTAAGCGCCTCGCTGAGTTTTTCATACTGGACCACCTGACACGTGGCACTGTCATATAACCAGCTGTTGAATGAGGTTGATAAAAATTTGAGTCGATACACGCCGTAGTGCTAAAGTAGTTTCTAAATTACTTCATAGTCAACGATTTATAGTTTAATAATACGGTGAGTAATAATGACGTTAGGCGTAGCGTATTAATTTTTTGCATTCTCACCGTTATGTGTGCTTTTATAAACTGTGTCAACTCGAAATACTTCAATTCTACATTAAGAAGTCATTTAACATCAAGTTGGAAATGAATGCAATATTTAGCAGTAGGCGAATTATATGTTTCAAAGTATCCATCTGTCTGAAGTAAAGATATGATAGAAGTTAGATGACCATTGGAAAACCTGGATGTACTGGCAGACAGCTGTTTCGTCAGCCTAGTTTAGGACTGTTCGGCAGTACGCAACCATCTCACTGGGATTCGAAACCAGTACCTTCTGGTTACAACGTCGGCGGGCTCGTAGACAATTAAGCCACCGGGACCCAATCCAGTGACCAGTCCATGAATTCTAACTTCTGCCAATTCATGATATAGCGTGGCCACTTCGCAATGTCATCTTGGATAAGTTACTGCATCGCCTTCAGCCTGCTGTACCCTATTGGTCACGGCTTCTCACTAGAACCCAAGGTAACTGACTGATCTGATGTTCATTAGCGACTGGCTCTATTCAGGCAGTTATCTGGGGTTCTGGTATGAAGCCGTGACCAGTAGGGTACAGCAGGTTGAAGGTGAGGTAAAAACTCATCGAAGAAGATATTGTCTAGTGGTTGCTCTATGTAATGAATTGGCAGAAGTTAGAATTCATCGGCTTGCCATTGGATCGGGCTAGTGCCAGTGTCTTAATGGTCTACGAGTTCGTCTGGTAACCATAACCGAAGGTCAATCGGTCGGTTTTCGACATAGAACTTTGCACATATGTGCGGCCGTTCAAGTCGCCACACTCCATGTAGCACACAAAGCAAGAGAAGAAAGTAGGAGAAATGCATAATAGAGACAGTAAACAGAGGTGTGAGACAAAGGAATAGTAGTAACGAAGAACAAAACAGTTTCATTGGAAATCATAAGTCACAAGAAGTGGATGCATCTGCGCTAGCCATTGAGAGCGATTTTGAGCCATGTCACCAATTGTTTCCAACCATTGGATTTTACCGTCTCGAGGACCCCAACCAGGAAGTCTACACTTTCCTACGTGGCCTAGACTAACTGTTGTGGATTTCATTGACTGGTGTCATGTTTTCATTTGACCGCCGCTAGCTCTTTTCCAGCCTGACCCTATATCAGCTAACATTGCCCGTCGAGGAAGGCGATGACTAGGCATACGTAACACATGTCCTAACTATCTCAGTCGATGTAATTTCACAGTCTCGTCGACTGATTTCCCCTCCTTACCTAGCACTCAACCGACGCCTAACCTCAATATTGCTCACCTTATTACACCACTTCACACGGGAGATAGAACGCAGACACCTATGATCGAGGACAGCTAATCTTTTCATGTCTTCCACTCTCAATGGCCAGGTCTCACAGCCATAAAGGAGGACGGAGCGGACTGATGAGCAGTACACACGCCCTTTGGTCGATAGCCAGCCGGATATCACGTCTACGCCAGAGACGGCGTAAACTGGCATATGCGAAACTAGCCCTCTGTATTCGTGCTGAGATTTCGTCAGAGATCAACCCGTTGGCGTTGGCTGATGGTACTTCCCGAGTAAGTGAAGCGAAGGTCCTGGGTTCTTACCCTAACCGACAGGTGTGTACTGCTGAAGATTCCCAAACTAGTGGGACGAAACAGCTGTCTGGCAGTACTTCCTGTTGGTTTTCCAATGGTTCTCTCTAAATGATGTCAGCTCGTGATAAAATCCTCCAAACCAATCAAACAAAATCCCTACGAAACCAATACATAAGGATCCTCCAAAGCCTCAGGATGGTCGGGGGTGGGTGCCTTGCGCTGCGGGTTGGCCACCCCTCCGCACACCTCTTGAAATGCTCCCATATGACCGGGCGTCTTACATAGCCTCTCCTGAGGAAGTCCTACTCACTGCCTTCACGTGGCGGAGGTGTTTTTCACCATAGTGAGAGGGCGAAAGCGGATGCCCGGCGCTCTTCACCGGGTTGACTGTCCATTGGATGACAGTCTAGGGGAGATGGCTAAACCCTGATTCCAAACCTCCAACGACTGGCGTATGAAGCTCACTTGAGCTCACCGGAAGACGTATGGACAAAGGGCTTGTTGGATGTCTTGGATGTCTGGCCCCATTCAAAAAGGCGTATGAACCAAACTCCGGTCACCGGCTGCCAATGGATAGTGGACTCCCTACTCCACTCCTACTGCCTTGTAGGTCACACTTGATTGTGTAAAGGCTAGAGCTGTACTCTCAAACAAAAGGCCGAGCGATTCTGGGGACATCACTCGTACCAAATTCCCATGAAACTTCATGAACTCTCTTCATCAGATCGCCGCGCCTGGGCAGCGATGATTCGAAATGTTCATGAAGCCGGCTCATCCTCCCGTAGGAGATAGCCGAAGTAAAGTAAGTAATACATAAGGATATGACAATTATACATATATATTCATTCCATAAATCTCATAATAATTCTCTCATAGTTCATATATTTCCAACATATCACAAATAATCACTGAATAAGTAAGTTTTATGGTGTGATTTTAACACACACACACAACAAAATGCGTTTTTATGAGGTCATATATTGTACTTTTAAAGTGTTATTTATTCAAATAAAATGTGATTTTATGTACATTTTTTTCGTCAACCAAATTCAGCGGAATTATTTTTATAATAATAGAAGGAGAGAGAGAGAAAAGCGATCAATATTATCATGTGATCACAGAAGCTTGTAGAAGAAAGAAGATAGGGACATAAATTCTAAATATTTTATTTAAAGTGCGCAGAATAATTTATAGTTCAACGTTCAATTGAACAATACAAATGACTGTTTTTAAAGGATTAATGGACTGGTGGAAAATCAATAATGATTTTGAATGGATGGATGGTGAGATTATAATCTTAGTAAATGATAAAAATATATAATTATTTTAACGAGTGGTCATAAGAAGTTTGATGACATTATATTAGTACATTTCTGTCAATTTGTTTGATCAGATTATATAGAAATTCATAAGAGTTTGAATGGACTTCTGTGCGTCGTTCAGAACGCTATTTAACTTTCTAAGGTAGAATTACAATCACCATCAATGGGAGAGATTTGACTGATGTTACTCCCTTCACTTATCTAGGCAGTCGGTATCATTTCAACCACAGCGGAACGGATGGAGATGTCAAAGCTGGTCAGAATCGAAAAGGCAAGATACGTATTCATCACTCTGATATCAATTTGGAAACCTTCTGAACTAAGCTTAAAGAACAAAATTCGGATTTCCAACACCAATGCCAAGTCTGTCACTGCTTCTCTACGGGTCAGAAACGTGCAGTGCGTATCACGAAAAGGAGATCCAACAAGTTACATACTCTAATCAACAACTACCCACTACGCTGGCTCCATACTCAAGATCAAACAGCTAGCCAGTCGGTCCGAAAGAATTAGGTACAAGAAACTCTGGAGATGAACAAACCAAGAGCCGATCACTCAACAAATATTTAGGAAGAACTGGAGATGGATGGAGGGTACGTTGTGGAGACCGTCGACTTACATCTTGCGCAACGCAGGTCATTGTTCGAGTGGAATCCGAATGGGAAACAATGAGTGGCTCGTCGATGTGAGGGTGACATTGAGGAGATGTTGTGGCAAGGAAGAGATGAGAGATTATTGGCAATCGTGGGGCGATCTAAAGAGGCCTACAGAAAATAGAAGAATGTGGAGATGTGTTGTTGAAGCCCTCCCTATGTTCCACTCGAAACCCGAAGGAATAATGATAATAATTGCAATTGACAAGTATGAAAAAGGAAATTCAGCAAAAGATATCTTTTTCAATAATTTCCTCTTCTGGTTCTACAATTATATATGTTTATATACATAGAACATTCTAGAAAAGCCTTCATTAACAATATTGGGATCACCACTAGGACTCATTCTATCCAACATTTTCCTTACGAAACTAGAGAATGGGTCTTTGAAAGATGTAACTGATGAACCGGAATTCTACTATCGGTACATGGATGATACATTTTTGATTATTAAAAATGAGGATGAAGCAAAGTACATTCTGAATAAATTTAACAATACTGATCCTGCAATAAATTTTACTAATGAGAAAGAAAAAGACTGTAGTATTTCATTCCTAGACATCCTTATGATCAGAGAAAAGGAGGGTACAATAATAAGAAGTGTATATAGAAAAACCTACATCAACTGGCATTTCGGCTTTCGTCAAAAACTGCTTTCTCTCCGCCGATATGAAAGAAACTACGCAAAAGATAGGCAATGAGGAACCCTAGTTGTGAATCACCCTGCAACTTATCACCCAGGAAACATGGTAAAGGAAATACGGATGGTGGGGTGGGTGCGTACTGTCGGAAGGCTAGTCCTAAACTAGTGGGACGAAACGGCTGTCTGGCAGTACTCCTTGCAGGTTTTCCAATGGTTCTCTAACTGATGTCAGCTCATGATGAAACCCATAACCAATGAATCAAATGCCCACAAACCAGTACTTAAAATAGAGTTGGATTGGACGAACTCTGAGACAACACCTTCATAGGACTATTCATGCCATGTCCTCGGGTGGAATTCCATTGGGAAGCGATGAATTGGATGCCCTAAAGTAACATGGAAAACAATATCACTTGGAGGGAGGAATTCAAAGCTTGTGGACATTTGTGCAGCCATAGGACCGACTCGAAAAGAAGTATAGTTCTGATGAAGCCTTATAATCTACTTGGAACTCGATGAATGAATGACTCTCATTAAGTATTAAAAAAAGTTAATATATCCACCAAAACATTTTCTTCTGTTAATACGCACCTTTTCTAATTTATCTGGATGTACTGTCAGGTTGATTTGTTGTTGATATAACTCTTCAAAATCAGTTCTATCCATCTTAATGATTGTTGTTTCATTAGAATATTCATTAGTATTTACTATGACGCCATGATCCTCTATAGCCGTTGAATTATCTTTACCAGTATACACTGTCGCCTCCTTCATCCCAACTGTTCTTCTCCTGAATCTTAAATTCTCTGGATATTTTGCTTTAATACGAATAGCTACGGGAATGCTATTTGTACAGCGTAAGTAAATTCTCCTTTCAAGAACTATACTACTCATGAGTAGACTTTCAGCTTCGTAATCAGATGGAGTCAAACTTTTTTGCTGTGGCTGTTCCACGTCATGCTTTGTTAGAATCGAATGAGAACTTGGAGTGTTGTGGTTTGAGTTGAGGTTATTTCGCATATCTCTCATTAAAGATGAAACGCCTAGAAATTGGCCAAGTCCTGAATTGAAGTGTAAAGTGATTGGTTGTAAAGATGGAGGAGATCCGTGTGTATTGTCAATTTCTAGAGGATCATCGTTGAGGTCAATCAAAAGTCTATCATAGAACAAAAGAATAAGAGGAGATAGTTATTAGCGGAAAGATTTAGGTGCAAACATCCGTCAAGGAAATATAAAATTGTTTCTAAGAGTTTGTTTGTAGGAATTTGATTTGTTTGAAATTTGATCACGGTTTAATATACGTTAAAGAACAATTGAAAATCACCAGAGAGTACTGGAAAGCTGTTTCGTCCCAGTCTGGGACTCATCTGCGGCACGCATACGCCTGGATTCGAAACCAGGAGCTTCCGGTTGAGAGGCAGGCTTGTAGTCATGAATTCTAACTTCTACCAATTCCTGACTTTGCTGCGACCATCAGCCAGTGTCATCAGCGAGTATTTGTTCTCACTCGCGACCGTGTGGACCCCATTGGTCACAACTTCTCACTTGAACTCTAAGCAACCTCGTCCTGGTAGAAACAAATAGATCTCTTACACCTGTAAGGTGACAGACGTGTTGTTAATATGTCACACTGTAACTATGGTTACGGAACACGATGCTCTCAAGCGTTCACTCAATAGGTAACATACCTAACTTGTAAGCACTGGTATCAAAATAAGAATCAAAAAAGGCCTATTTACTTGAAAATATGCCCTAGGAAGCAATATCTTTCAATAAAATAAATGTTAGAGGAAAAAACTGAAGGACTTATTTGACCATTGTGGCTGAGCTACGTACTCAAAAGATGTGTATATTATTCGGTAAGAAGGGAAGCACAAAAACACGCCCTATTCAAATGCCTACCTAGTGAGACAAAACCTAAAACACCTAAATCAAGCTATTTCTTCTTCATCTTTAGTCCTTTGAATTCCCAGTGGGAAATATGGTTTCAGTCTTTATGAAGTTTCACCAGTGGCGAAAGTGCTTTTACACGATGAGATTGCTAGCCTGATGGCCAAACTTCCCTCTGTAGCAGGATTACAATCGACTTGCAAACCGGGAGAGATTTAAGACCACAAGTATGGTTAACGGGCATTTTACCAGTGATACATTGACACACCACTACCAACCAAATCATTCTACAATGAATGTATAATACATGTTGTTTACAGACTTCATCAAGAGTTGACATCAATTACAGAACCACTGGAAACCAACTGGAAGTCCCGGACGACTGACTCTTCCTAGTCTGGGAATCATCATCAGTGTGCACCCACCAATGGGTTTTGAACCCAGGACCTTCCGGTTACACGGCGAGCTTGTAGACCACTCAGCCACTGGGACCCAATCCAATGACCAGTCCACTTCGTGTCAACTCGTGGTGTATATAGCGCAACCATCAGCCCTTATTAAACGCGAATAACTGACCTCTTACCTGACACACAGTAGACCCGTCTAGTTACGATTTCTCACTAGAACTCTTGGTAATCTCCTGTATCCAGCCAGTCACTAGTGAGGATCAGATCAGTTATCAAGTGTTGGTTTGCAGGGATCTGGTTAGTTACAGATTTGATCACGATCTGATATCACGCTATACATTGGCAGGAGTTTGCATTCGTGGGGTGGTCAATGAATCAAGTCTCAATAGCTGAATGTTCTACCATCTGGCCTTACAACTGGAAGATCCTGGCTTTCTAGCCCTAATGGTGGGTGTGTACGGATGAAGAGTGCCGGACTAGGACGAGACAGTTGTCCAATACTCCCAGTTAGTTTCCAGTGATTCTCTAACCGATTGTAGCTTGTGGTCAAACCTGTAACCAGGGGAATTCCTACAAACCGGAGCCTGATACTTATTATTTATAATGATTCATGGATTACCTACCACCGAATATGTACACCATACTGGTATTCTAAAGTAATTGACTTTTCCAGTATTCGTTTTAAGTGTAACACAGGTTATGCCGTTATGACAAAACAAAAAATCAGGTTATTTTTAGGTAACTTATACAAAACTTGATGTTTACAAGTGCTGAATGGAAGCCAACATTTTCAAGGTTGCTAAAATAATCAATTGCATATATTCTGTGTAAAACGAACTGTTATGTGACAAAAGTATTGAAGGGATATTCATATATATATATATCTGTAACCTTATTTTCAAAACTGTATGATATTTTCAGGGAAATATAAAACATGTAAGAATAAAACTTGGGCGCTTTGGTAGAATATAACTCCAATATGGATAAAACATCCTTTTCAAACTAATGATTTTGAGAAGGCTAATTTGATATCAACGTAGAAATACACGATGAAATTACTGGAAAACAATTTCACAACATTGCCTTTTTCGACGTCATTTATGATGTAGAACAGGTTGAGAATTGTGATTCGGATATATTTAGCGTTTCTGGCGGAAACCGAAGTAGATTTTCACAAACAGTAGATGTTTAATGTCAGAAAACCTAACTGTATTCTATATATTCCCAGCTGATTCAAATACCCAACCAGAATTCAAGAAGTTTCAATTTTATCACTTCTGTGATCTGAGTCAGTCCATGTAAACAACTGATGACCTCGCCTTAAAAACATACAAACTTACATCGAGTGTTTAGAGTACCACGAACCTGACTGTCAGACAATACAAGTTGAAGTTAGTGGTTTTAACGAAACCCGTATATTCGTATTCTATACTTTCCTGCAAAATTGAGCAATTTCCCATTCTTTTGTGACCGATTACATCAGTCTCATTGCAGTTCTTCAACGGATGCTTAACATTTAACTGAGCACAATTAGTTTCACAGAGAAATAATCTGATTCGTTTATAGGACATGGCATTATGTATTTCCAGGCGATGTCCCAACTTACTTACTTACTTTACTTCGGCTATCTCCTACGGGAGGATGAGCCGGTTTCATGAAGAGTTCATGAAGTTTCATGGGAATTTGGTACGAGTGATGTCCCCAGAATCGCTCGGCCTTTTGTTTGAAAGTGCAGCTCTAGCCTTTACACAACCAAGTGTGACCTACAAGGCAGTAGGAGTGGAGTAGGGAGTCCACTATCCATTGGCAGCCGGTGACCGGAGTTCGGTTCAAACGCCTTTTTGAATGGGGCCAGACATCCAGGACATCCAACAAGCCCTTTGTCCATACGTCTGCCGGTGAGCTCCAGTGGGCTTCATACGCCAGTCGTTGGAGGTTTTGAATCAGGGTTTAGCCATCTCTCCTAGACTGTCATCCAATGGACAGTCAACCCGATGAAGAGCGCCGGGCATCCGCTTTCGCCCTCTCACTTTGGTGAAAAACACCTCCGCCACGTGAAGGCAGTGAGTAGGACTTCCTCAGGAGAGGCTATGTAGGACGCCCGGTCATATGGGAGCATTTCAAGAGGTGTGCGGAGGGGTGGCCAACCCGCAGCGCAAGACACCCACCCCCGACCATCCTGAGGCTTTGGAGGCAGAATTTATTACTCATAGTCATACCGAGGCGTTCTCACACAGTTCTTTCAGATAAATAATCCCAGTGCGTATTTAGGAAAAAATGGAAAACAGATTTTTCTGAATATTTTGCTGTATAATCCACCACAGATTCTTTAGTCGGATTATTCGGATTTTATACGACTGAGGAAGCTACGGTGCCTTACACAGCGAAACGTTCATATAAATCTGGCTTCATTTTTTCGTAAACCTGCACTGGGCTTATTTCAAATAATTTGTAATGATTCAATCTGACTCGGTGCTCAAATTATTCCAGGAAATTCATAACATTCTAACGTCTGGAGACTGACAGTATTTGATTCTATAGTTAATGATGTTTCCAAAATCTCTGGCACCGATGTTGCGTCATTTCTACTACATCTGTATCGGTGTACATTCAGTCAACGGGAACTCATTAAATAGCATCCTATTGACACTAATACACAAAGTATCTCCTAATCTAGAAAATGCCTTACAATGATTGTGGGGTCAGTGTACCTATGCCGATGCAGTAATTCAAAATCATTCAGGTTACGGAGACATAAGAACTTAGGTAAAGATAGAATGATGAATTCAGGAACTTCAATGCGTTCACTGAAACACAATCGCTCAGTGGAGTAGGATCAAACTGCAGTTCTAAAAGCTAATATTAAATAAAGTATAATTATATTTTAATAGTTTACACACAATGATAAGTTTTGTTACACGGAGGACTAGGATCCGAGTGGAACATAGGGCTTCCCGTTTGGCAAACTCTTAAGAAGCAAGACAAATGAAAAAATCAATCAGCACTCAATGAGCCTCCATGACCTTTTAAAACATATAGGATCATGTTTATCATATATGAATTCACGTATTTTCCATATGACAAATAACATACTTACACACACACACACACTCACTCATACAAAACTAATCTATACAAATTAACTATACAAGAGTGAACACGACAACAACTTGACATTAGTCATGACAAATATATGTGATGACTGTTTACAAATTTTCTATTGGTAAAAATGTCCATAGACAAATGACCTTCAAATAAACTGACTTTAATGTATGTAAAAACTTTTGACTATATATTTTGATGATTAATAAAAATCCGAATAAATCTGCTGAAGAAGCTGTGGCTTACACAGCGAAACGTCCAGAAAAATCTTGTTTTGATTTTCTTAACACGCTGGGATTAATTTAAATAATTTATAATGAATCAATCTGAATCGGCGCTCAAATTATTTCAGGAAGTTCGTAACACCTACGGCCTGGAAACCCATAATATTATTATTATTGTTTCTTTTAGTTCCAAGCAGAACATAGGGATTCAGTCGCATGTCTTCATTACGTTCGGTTCTATGCCAATGTTTTCACCTGGCTCCATATCTGCCCACGTGCTTTCATCTCCTCTTCTCATGACCTCTTCCATGACACCCATTCTCTTACTGACGACCAACTCGCCGCTTCCCATTCGATAGGGTTTCACTCGAGTGATGGCCTGACGTGTGATATCACTCACTTGATGGTTTGATTTCTCAGAGTATGGCCAATCCACTTCCATTTCTTCCTGCATATTTGTTGCACAATTGGAACCTGCTGGGTTGGTTGGTTCGTTAACTGCGAGAGATCCCTGTTGCTGATCTTTTCTGGTCGGCCATCTGATCTTGAGTATCACTGAGCAAAGACAGCTGCTGGTGAAGGTTTGTAATTTGTTCGAAGTGGTCTTCGGGACGCTGCGTCAAGTCTCTGATCAGAATTTTTCGTAGCAGTTTTTTTATCATTACAGCGTGCGATCGCTTACCTTTCTCCCAATCTTCCAATTCAACCGGACTCATTACCAGCGTAGCGAGGTTTAGGGTTATCTTGGCCGGGGATCGAATCCGGCCACACCACCTGCATAGTTGGTTTGGAGCCAAACGACGAGATATAATGAATATGCATAAACAAAACGTCAGTGTGCGTAAATTCTATTTGTATTATTATTCTGATGATGTAAATTGTGTGATGACACAAACCCAAGTATTCCAATCAGAACGCAAGAGGACAAGAGGTACAAACTTTTGTATGGCTTGTCAAACTTCCACAAGTAATGCACTGCCCTAAATTACATTTCAGTAATGTCGAAAACGTACAGACTCTGATGAAATATAATCTGTAGTACTGTTCAATTATTATAATAAGGTACATCAAAAGATACCCAACGACTTTAACATCGCCTTCCGGCTGTTATACAACCAATCGAAAAGTATCTCAAGTAAGGCAAAAACAAATAAGTACTATACAACAAAATTCACCAAACAAATACAATCTCAGATCAATTGAGAATCACTTGAGAATACTCGCAACAAGATCCGAACAAAACTCTGTCTGCAAGAATCAAACAGAACAAAGTCAACTTTGTCACAGACAGCCCAATGTCAAGCAGTCAAAGCCGAAAAATGAATTCACTCATGCAAAATCGTCATTGTGAGACAACAGACTGTTATCGACACCACCAGGAGAAAGGAAAGTGAAGTACTGAAAATAGGCGTTAGCCAAAAGCAAAGACAGATAATAAGGGCGGATTGAAAAATGGATACATAGACGTCAGAACAATGATATACACCTTTGGCGACAAGGGTAGAAAGACAATCAAAAGTGGACAAACTCCCACCTCACGTTACCTCCAACTGTGTTTACCAGTTTTCGTGTACGTACAAAGCATATACACTGGAAGAACAGATAGTGGTTGTTGTGGTCCGCATTTATGAACACATATCAAAGAACCTGAGAATAAAAGCTTCACTGGCGTTAAATAGTACGATTGTACTCCACCTACTGGACACTGAACAATGTAAAAGCGTTCAAAATAACAAACAGGCAAAAGAAACCTGGCCTGCTACGTTTGGCTGGCGCAATCGCCATCAAATGATTAAAATCAAATCTATGTACGCAGAAAGAGATAGTAATGAATCTTGCACTGACACCATGATAACCAAGAAGGCGAATTTTACTACGACATACTCTGTCCTGTTTAGAAAGTTTGATTTTTCATCTAAACATGACTCACCCTACACTCCTGCTCATCTTTTTTGGCTATTCTTGTGGTCACGTAACCCATTATCATCCTACTACTCACAAAAATCTGTTGAACTCTGTCATTTTGTTTTCAAGTCTAATCGTCTAATTTTCCTATAAATAGTCAATCCTTTTCACCCTTTAATTATTTAACAACTTACATCTTTCCACACTTATGTTAGTTACTCTTAGTTCCTACCAATTACTTCTTGTCATCGTGGATAAAAGTACGTTCATATCTTCCGTGTAGTTTATATTTTTGTATTGTACAGCTTGTAGTCAGCCATTTGAGAAGAAGCCTCGAAATAATAGAAAACATGAGCTCATATTCTCCTGGTACAATTGTCGTTCTTACCTTATTCAAATTTATGAATGAGGAGAACTGTATCAAGTTTCTGAAGGGACATATTTCTTCCCATGACTTTTCTCCACTTTTTTTCTTACATAACAACTTGATTATTTGTCCTTAAAAAACAGCATAATTATAGATCCGAGGCTAGTAATAAAAACAGATAAACATTTATGGAAATGCCTCCTTTCATATGGATTAAAATTTTGATGAGACTAGTGATCTTATCTTTTCCCATGGGATGCAAATGACATTTTCGAAATTCTGTTGTCTGACATACCAGAAGAAGAACGATTTATTATTATCATCTGTGTTCTTCTGAAAATGATGCAAATATAGTATGTATGAATAGCAGTGAAAAAAACAGGTTTTTCGGCACTCCCAAACTTCCGACATAAGCGCACTTTATAAACAAATGAGAAAGAAGGGATTGCTTTATGCTTAGGGAATAGCTTTTTAACAGAATAACAGATTTGCAAATCCCATTCCCTAAGAAAATTCTATTTTCTCAAAATATTGATACTTTTTCGAATATTTACATCATTTTTGCAGTTGCTACCCTTTTTCCCAAAGGTGTATATCATTTTTCTAATGTTCAAATATCTATTTTGGACTCCGCTCTTATTATTTTTATTTGTTTTTGTTTGACGCTTATTTCCAGTACTTCGCTTTGCTGTCTCCTGATGGTGTCGATAACAGTGTGTTGTCTCACAATGACGATTTTACTTGAGTGAATTCATCGTTACGCTTTGACTGCGACAGACTTGATCTTGTTCTGTTTGATTCTTGCAGGCAGAATTGTGATCGGATCTAGTTGCGAGTATTCTAAAATGATTCTCAATTGATCTGAGATTGTATTTGTTCGATGAATTTTGTTGTATAATACACATTTGTTTTTGTTTTACTTGAGATACTTTTCGACTGACTGTATAACAGCCGGAAGGCGATGTTGAAGTCGTTTGGTATCTTTATTTATTATTAATTATAATTACTGAACAGTACTACAGATTATATTTCATCAGAGTATATATGTTTTACTGGAAAACGATTCAGGGCTGTGCATTACTTGTGGAAATTTGACCAGCTATACAAAATAATTGTACTTCTTTGTTTCCTGCGTTCTGTTTGGTATACTTGGGCTTCTGTCAACACGTAATTTGCATCACTAGAATAATAATGTAGATAGAATTTGTGTACAGTTACGTTTTTTTATGCAGATACATGATGTCTCGTTGTTTTGGGTTTTAAACGAACTATGCAGGTGGTCTGGCTGGGTTCGACTTCCAGCGAACATAACACTAAACCTCGGTAAGCTGAGAGTGAGTCCGGTATAAAGTGGAGTTTGGCGTAGTGGCTAGCAGTCGCGTCCTTTAATAATTAAACCACTGCTACGAAAAATTAGGATCAGAGACTTAGCGCATCATAAACAAACTACATGCCTCCATCAACTGCTGCCTTCGCTCAATACTCAAGAGCTTACAGCCAGAAAATAACAGCAACAGGGATCGCTGGCAATGACCGAACCAACCAACCCAGCAGGAACCAATTGTGCAACAAATATGTAGGAAGAAATGGAGGTGGATTCGTGGCCATATTCTGAGAAAACAAACCGTCAATGGATTGATATCAGACGTCAGGCCATCGCCTGATTGGACCCCTACCGGATGAGAAGCGGCCAGTTTGCCGTCAGTGCGAGGGTGACATGGAAGATTGAATCATTATAAATTATTTAAAATAATCGCATAGCGTTTAAGAAAGTGTCAAAACGATATTTTTCTGAAAGCTTCGCTGTGTAAGGCATCACAGCTTCTTCAGCAGTATAGAATCCGAATAATTCTACTGAAGAAGCTGTGGTGACTTACTCAGCGAAACGTTCATAAAACTCTTGTTTTGATTATTTTGTAAACATGCGCTGAGATTATTCATCTGAAAGAACTATATCAGCACACCTCAGTATGTGCTTGAAATGTTGCCTGTAATCAAATAATGCTGTGTCCTATTACATTATAGTATTATTATTTCCTTGCGTTCGGAATGGAACTTAGGTCTTCAACAAAACATCATTTTGTTCCGTTTTCTGCCAACTGTCTGCAGTTGAAACGATGCTTCCTAGATGAGTGAAGGAGGCAACTGCTGTTAAATCTCTCTCATTGATGGTGACTGGTGCTGGTTGTTGTTGCTGTTCAGTGGTTACCTTCATCACCTTCGTCTTCTCTGTGTTCACCTGCAGTTCTGTTTTCACTGCCAGCCTCTTCAGCCAGTTTGTTGGTTTTCACCTGCCGCTAAGTCTTCGAGTTTGTGTGACATTAAACATAAATCACCCACATACGAAATCCAGATCTTCTAGGGTGTTATTACTGGTCGCCCAGCGTATTCCTGACTCCTCATCCTCAACAGTCTGATGCATAATCTATTCCACTACAATTAACAATATCATAGGTGATAATAGGCAGGCAGCCAGCTTGTCTTGCTCCTGTATACACTTCAAACGACTCGCTGGTTTTTCCGTTGTGGATCAGTTGATATGTGCCATTGCCATATAGCGAAGTGTTGAATGAGGTTGACAAAGACTTGAGGTATGCCGTAGTGTTGAAGGAGTTTCCAAATTACTTCTCGGTCTACACAGTCAAAAGCCTTTCGAAGTCACTGTGTCCTATAAGCGAATAAAATTATTTCTCTGTGAAATTAATTGTGCTCAATGAAATGTTACCCGTCCGTAGAAGATGTGCAATGAGACTCTTGTAATCAGTCATAAAAGAAAAATGAGAAATTGTTCAGTTTTGCAGGACAGCATAGTCTACTGATTCACCTGAGTAGTTAAAACCAGTAATTTCAACTATTATTGTCTGACAGTCAGGTTCGTGGTACTCTTAACACTCGATATAAGTTTATGTGTTATTAAGCTGAGGTCGTCAGTTCTATACACGGACTGGCTCAGATTACAGAAGTGATAAAAATGAAACTTCTTGAATTCTGGTTGGCTGTTTGAATCAGCCGGAAATATGTAGAATACAGTTAGGCTTTCTGACACTAAATACCTGTTGTTCGTGAAAATCCACATCGGTTTCCGTTACGAGCGCCAAATATTTTTGAATTACAATTCTCAACCTGTTTAACATCATAAATGACGTCGAAAACAACAATGTTGTGAAATTGTTTTCCAGTAATTTCATCGTGTATTTCTACGTTGATATCAAATTAGCCTTCTCAAAATCAATAGTTTGAGAAAGATGTTTTATCCATAATGGAGTTATATTCTGCCACAGTGCCCAAGTTTTATCCTTATATGTTTTATATTTCCCTAAAAATATCACACAATTTTGAAAGCAAGGTCACAGATATATGTTTACATGTATCCCTTCAATACTTTTGTCACATAACAATTCGTTGTACATAGTATAGATGCAATTGATTATTTTAGCGACCTTGAAAATGCTGGTAACCATTCAGCACTTGTGAACATCAAGTTTTGTATGAGTGACCTAAAAATAACCTGATTTTTTTGTTTTGTCATAACGGCATAACCTGTGTTACGCTTTAAACAAGTACTGAAATAATTAATTACTAAAGAATTCCAGTATATTGTACACATTCGGTGGGATGCAATCAATGAATCGTGACAAATAAGAAATACCAAGCGTCGGTTTGTAGGGATTCCCCTGGTTACATGTTTGCCCAAAACCAGAGAACCATTGGAAACCAAGTGGAAGTATTTGACAGCTGTCTCGTCCTAGTCCGGCGCTCTTTATCAGTACGCACCCCCCATTAGGGTTAGAAACCCAGGATCTTCCAGTTTTAAGGCTAGATGGTAGAACATTAAGCCATTGGGACTCGATTCAGTGACCAGCCCGTGAGTTCAAACTTCTGCCAATTCGTGATATACATGTAGCTTGGTGTCACCTCCTGATCAAGTCTGTGACCAATCAGATCGATGCAAACCAACACTAGACAATTAATTTGGTGCTCACTAGTGACTGGCTCTATATAGGAAGTTACCTGAGGTTCTAGTGAGAAATCGTAACCAACGAGGTCTACCGTGTCAGACATTAAACAGTTTCCATTAGTGAAAAGTCACAAAAATCACAATTCTCAACCTGTTTGACGTCATTACTGACGTCGAAAAAAGCAATGTTGTGAAACTGCGAGTTGGTAGTTCTGTTTAGAATGCGCCCTAACCACACATATTCGCCCTCAACATTCCCTTGTCTACCTGTCGTATTAAGCCCACTAAAGATGAAAGGTCGCGCGTGAGGCAAGAGACCGTATGACATAAAGTTAACGTCACTGCTGCCAAGATTGAAAAGCTTGGTTCCCAATTTTCCACGCTGTACGGAAAGGACTATAAGAAGCATTTCTGGTTGGTGCGAGTAGTTCTATTAATGTGTAATTTGCCACCAATGAGCAGCTTTCATCGGGTGATTTTGTCTGAGGCGATACCAGCCCTTATAAGGCAACTTATTTTGGAATAAATCAATGATAAACTCCAGAGAGCTGAATGCAAGAAGTAACTTCCTAACTTTTAACACCAGTGTCAAGTAAGATGTTTCTACATAGTCTATGCACTTCGAGGGCCAAGAAGAGTATTTAAACAGCCCACTGCATCGAAAGTTGTCTTTGCTTCATAATGAAGATCAGATAGCTGATTACGAAGGGTGGACGACTCTACAGAGTAACTAACCAATCAAGTGGTCAACACACATGGAGAAGGAAGAGGAGGGCGATCAGACATGTACTACAGAGAAAATTGGGTGACATCACGCACAATATACACCCTCAAGTGGAACCCGAATGGAGAACTGTGAGTAAGGCATCTAAGAGTGACATGGAGGAGATCGCGTTAGGAGTAAATGGAGGGTTTTGAGAAATCGTAAGGCCAGCTAAAGATCACTGCAGAGAATCGAGTGAGATGGAGATGTTCTACTGAAGCCTTAAGTTTCACTCTGAACCCATACGAATATTAGTAATAATTTTCATAATATTATTATTATTAATGTTTCCTTTAGCTCTTAGAGGAAAATAGGACTTCAGCCGCACATCTCCGTTGTGTTCGGTTCTCCACCAACATTTTCACCTGACTCCAGGTCTCCCCACATGCTTTTATCTCCAAATCACATCAACTCGTCCTCAATGTCACCTCATCCTCACATTGGCAACCAACTGGCCACTTTCCATTGATTCGAGTTCCACTCAAGCGATGGCCTGGCGTGTGATATCACTCAATTGATGGTTTGTTTTCTCGGAGTATGGCCACTAATCCACCTGAGTTTCTTCCTGCATATTTGTTGAACAGTTGGTTCTTGCTGGGTTGGTTGGTTGGTTCGTTACTGTTCCTGATCTCTTCTGGCTAGCCATCTGATCTTGAGTGGTATCGAGCGAAGACAGCTGTTGATTAAAGTGTGTCGTTTGTTTGAAGTGGCTTTCGTGACGCAACACCAAGTCTCTGATCCGTATAGTAAGGAGCACTGACTTCACATTGGAGTTGAAAATCTGGATGTTATTTTTATTTTCAAGCTGAGTGCTGTTGATCTGCACACAGACTTGAGAATTGTGATAGCTTGCTTTGCTTTCCCGATCCTCGCTGTGATATACTCATCAGTTCCTTGCTGCCTGTGATTGAAACGGTGCTTCCCAGGTTGATGGGTAAAGGAGGTTACTCCTTTCAGGTTCCTCCTACTGATGCTGCTTGTTGTCTGTTGTTGCTGCTATGGGCCAGCAATCGTCATCACCTCTGTCTTCTCTATGTTCACTTGAAGGAAGGCTTATCTTTGATGCTTCTTCTGCCAACTTGTTGCTTTTCACTTGCATATCTTCCAGTTTCTAGGATATCAGACATATATCATCGGCGAAGTCCATATCCTCCAAGTTTTTTGTGTGGGTCCATTTTAAGCCTGTCTTCTCGTTTTCCGCTGTCTGTCGCATTATCCATTTTATCGCAATCAGGAAAATCATTGGCGATAGTAGGCAGCCAGCTTGTCTTACTCCCGTCTTCACTTCGAAGGATTCCGTGAGTAGAAATAATCTCAATCAACTTTCTTCCTTTTAGTTAAATTGTTCCATCAAATTTAGGAAAATAGACATTCGGTAAGGCACAAAAGTATAATTAAGCGTGGAATCCAACACAAACACACACAGACATAGTAATTAATTACCTTGGTTGTTCTAATTTAGCAGTTATATCAAAACGTAATTGTTCAGTGATCAATGCATTTGTCCTTGGAATATCTAGAAATTCTTTAGAATCAATACTTAAATAACCAATTATATGAGCTTTTAAATTAAACATTGAATAAGACATCATTTCTGAATATGCTTCTGTTGGATTCATTACTATAGTGACGGTGAATTCTTCATGCGGTGGTATTATCACTTGTTCAGGTTCTACGGTGAACAGCCTTTTATAGTCATCTTTTAATGCTGGTAAAATTTGTGCAGAGGATGATTGCCATATTAACTTTCCATCGTAAGGACGAAGAACTAAATTAATTAGTGGTTTTGTACTGGATCCATCTTCGATTGCTGAGTAACAAAAGAAAAGAAGAAGAATCATAGATATCCGTGGTGAAAAGATGCTTTAGGGTTAAAAATATAAAAACATGCAGAATATAACTAATTATTGGAATATGACAAAATTGAAGATTGGTTGGAGGATTTCATCATGATCTGACACCGGGTAGAGAAACATTGGAAGATAAACGAGGAGTACTGCAAGACAGCTGTTATTTCCCAATAGATTGTAACTGGCTCTTCATCTGTACGCACCCACCACATCGGGGTTCTAACCCACGACCTTCTGGTTACAAGACGGGCAAGGTCGTAGACCATTCAGCAGCCACTGGCACTCGCCCAATCCAACAGCCAGCTCATGAATTCTAACTTCTGCCAATTCACGACATAGCGAGACCTCTTCGTAATATCTCCTTCGATGAGTAACTGTCCTCACCTTTGACCTGCTGTACCCTACTGGTCACGGCTTCCCACTAAAACCCCAGGTAACTATCTACCTGAATAGGACCAGTCGCTAGTGAGCATCAGATCAGGCAGTTAATGAATCAAGAATAAAACAAATTGCGTTTCTCAAAACAAGGTTTTAGTAAAATTCCCCGAGGGCTGAGTTTGTTTATGGTGAAGGACTTATGTGTGAGGCGATCAGTTAAGATAATACGTCTCATACTTGTCTAAGATATAATAGTCAGTCAAAAAATTTCGTATTGTTTACAGTTCTTGTTTGTTTTGTGTCTGAAATAGAAGGACCCTTACTGATTTGTGACCGCGGAGCCCAAGGAACGACTGCTTTGAGCAGGTAACATGAAGCCTGTGGCATCAAGTGGCTTCTCGAGTTACATCTTCATTTAGACTTTATCCCCGGCTACGGACCATCACAAGATAAATTGAAATGTACAATTTTTGGGGGTCGATTTTTTCTAATTTACCTCCCCCCATCTCCATAGCAGAGAGACAGCATAGTTACCTAACTGGTCATCTGAGGGAAACTTTTTACTGTTGTAGCATCTTTATTTACCAGCAGTACCCCTTCGCATAAAGATCCCGATCATAGTTTAAGCAATTTACATTATGATGGTAAGGCTTTTAGTCTGACCACTATCCACACCACCTTTCTGACACGTTAGGACCTACATGAACAACAGTTCCAGTTAGTATAGGTTACTGTAGTGACGTGCAAGTCCAACCTCCATGTTAAGGTAGCAACTACAAGTAGGGTGCTTCTTTTATAGCGGATAGATTTGTAATTTTCACTTATGAAATTAGGCTGATGATTGAAATAACACAAGAAACTGTTGTAATTAAGATTTAAACTCTTGTGTAGGCTGAAAAACTATCTGTATAGTGTGTACACAAAAGCTATGTGAATATTTGAATACATCAAGTAAACAGGCACTAAATGTGGATGGACGAAATAAAACTTCTAGTACCATTTATCACCATTTTTTGTAAATATTAGATAAATCGATATTTCTAATGAAAACAGTGTTCATATACTAAAGATATTCAGTAAACGATTGCACCGAAAACAGCATTAAGGTATGTTGAAGATGTTTTTTGAAGATGTATTTTCCTTCTCATTCGTTTGCATTTCGAGGGGAACATAAAACTTCAAGTTTAAGCTTTGAGATTTCAGTAACGATGGTAATTTTTACGGGGTGATTTTGCTAGTTCCATCACACCTAAGCTTCTGTTGTTATTTGGTTCACTTCCATTAGAGAAGTAATGAAAATCATCTTGAAGTGATGGATATTTGTTTTGGACTTACTTTGGGACTTGCAATTAATAGTGTTCTCTGAGCTGGTTGGTTTAGTTGAGACTATTCATCAGTGGACACTTATCGAGATTCGAACCCAAGATCTCAAGGTTAAAAGTGAAGTTTGCAGGGCATTCAATCACTGAGACCTGACTCAACGTCTCACTGATACCCTGTGGGTGCGTACTGATAAATAGTCCCAAACTAGGACGACTCAGCTGTATAACACTCCCCGGTTTTTCGACGGTTCTTTAACTGTCATCAATCCTTGATAAACCGCCGAACAAATCAAATCCTCATAAAATGACTCATGAAAATGAGAAGTTATGACCAAAGAGGTTCACTAGGGTAAACTTGAGGCCAAATACTAGTTGGTGACATTGGCTGGTGGTCGAGCTGAAATCACAAATTCGTAGAAGTTGGAATTAAAATTGGAACAACCAGTTTTAAACACACCATTGAATTAGTTGGAGGGTTTCATCATGAGCTGACATCACCCAGAAAACCATTGGAAAACGAACGGATAGTACTACCGGACATATGTTTTGTCCCACTAGTTTGGGTTTGGCTCTTCAGCAGTACACACCCATCCCACTGGGGTTCGAACCCATGACCTTCTGGTTACAAGGCGAGCGAGCTCGTAGACCATTCAGCAGCCACTAGAGCCCGCCCTATCCAATGGCCAGTCCATGAATTCTGACTTCTGCCAATTCATGACATAGCACGACCACTTCGCAATGTCTTCTTCGATGAGTTACTGACTCACCTTCAACCTGCTGTACCCTACTGGTCACAGCTTCCCACTAGGACCCCAGATAACTGCATGAATATGACCAGTCGCTAGTAAGCATCATATCATCGAAGTGCTCTGTCGGTTCCTTTTGTAGATGCTAGTCACCACTCACCAATAAACTTCTATTTACATGCCCAGACATCGTGGAAGCATCTGCACAAGGAGCCCACATATCAACTTGAGACTGAGCACTTCAGTCCAATCAATCGACGGGAAAATCTAAAATTGATTTAGATGCTTTGGATTATGTCTTTCCACTGATCTTTTCTGGTTTTCTCACATCATGTTAGTTGCTAGGACGATATTTAGTTTAACCTTCTAAGTAAGGAAGTTAAGACAGTCTGGTATCAATCAGTCTCAAGTTTTACATTTTCCTAAATATTGTATTCTGCCTATTCTTCTTCATTGTTCCCTCATAATCTTACCTAGACTACTGAAGAAAGACTTTGTTGCATTGAGAACGACACTAAAAGCCGTTGGGAGGGTGGCTATTGTCCCATAAACCAACTCTTTATTACTGTTGTGAACGGGCAATTGAACTCATATAAAAAATGAGTAAATATCATCTTGTCGCACTCTCTTCAGCCTCACCCTTTATATCCCATGAGGTAGGACTCGAAAGAATCATAAAACACAATTAATACAAATGTCTCTGTGAATTATTTTTCTCCGTACTAGGCAATATTACAGAGAAAATTAGACGTAATAGTATACTACATGGTGAAAATTCAACACTTCATAAACTGTATTGTATTGTTTGGAATAAAACTACAATTCTGATCTAGAATATTCTATTTAAATAGAATGTCAGCTGATGTATATTTTGAACTTATAATCTGAAAGATTTAAAAACAATGTAAACATTGTACAGTATGTGACCTCATTGGTTTTTAAGATATTTATAACTTTGAATATCATGTGGTAACATTGACCTCATTAAAAAAGATTTCACTAAATTTTGCACTTTCAAAGTTATTTTAAAACATGAATTATCTCAGTAAAATCCTTTCTGATAACAAAAAAATAATAAAAAAACAGAAAAGATTTATTTAGATTGTATAAATTTTCATTTTTATTTTATTTTTGATATTCAAATTGGTACTAAACAAAGTTGTTAGACGAATAATCATAGTATTAGAAAAAGCCATTGAAAACCTTGTAGGACAGATGTGAATCCTAATTTCTTTGATGATATTAGATGGTTGGAGGCAATCGGCCACAGGAAGCCCAGCCATGGACTTAGGTTTCGTGCTAGTTGGCACTCACCAATGTAGTCAGCGAGGCATATCTGCAACTTTGAAGGAACTCATGTCCCTCCTTCTGAGATTAGAACTCGCGTCACCCAGTGAGTGCTGCAGTCAAAGATGTTACCACTGAGCTATTCGGGCTTGCGATTAACCCCCTTCTTGTAGGATTGTAGTGGGTATTTTGATGGAACACTAGTAACTAGTGTGACGTGTCTAGTCTTAGCACGAAACCTTGGTCCAAGGCTTCCTACGGCCGATTGCCTCCAACTATCTAATATCATCAAATCGGTGTGCACCGTGATGGCGAGCGATCTACCTAGAATGTTGGCCACATTTCAAACCTGACTGATAGAATTCAGTCTGCATCAAAGAAAGGACTAGACACGTCACGCTATTTACTAGTGTCCAATCAAAATCCTAATTTCTGCCAATCTGAAAATTCCTAAGTCATCGCATTCTGTTCCACTCATGAAATGACGCAAATGTTCACCTTGGAATCTAAAATTCCTGGGGTTTAATTGTTATTGAGGTCGCGGTGAAAAGTCTGAAACTGTGACAAGTCATTTCTCGTCAAAGTCCACCTTCCTTTTAGCCGAATCTCTGCAACCAAACTCTTGAAAATGTATCCACTGCATATTAGTGACTAAATACGGGATGACCCTGCTGATAGCTTGATCAATCGGGACTATGGCATCCCCCAATCTGAGCGTGAGGATAAGTATTCGGCTGTGGGATTGTAAAATGAATTGGAGACTACAAATACTTGTCAAAGTTCACGTGTGTCATATACTTAATGTCTACATTGAATACTATTGGTGTACTCTTGATGAAACAGTCATTCTACACCCTTACTTCACAATTTTCATATCTAAAAGGGATAACTAGCCTCACTTCAGTAAGCGATCTGAGGATAAATTAACTTACGAAAGATATAGTTAACTATAACTTAGCTACGTAGTATGAAGCTGTGTGAGGTCTGATTATACTATCCACTTACCTAGTTAGTGAATTAGCTGGTCTGATATTCGAACAGACCAACAAGCAAGAACCTATTACTCAACAAATTTGTCGGAGAAAATGGGGATGGATCGAGGACCCGTTGAGGAGACCGTCGAATGACACCTCGCCAAATGCAGGCCATCGCTCGAGTGGAATCCCAATAGGAAAGGACGAGTAGGTTGTTAGTGCGAGGTCAACATGGAGGAGATCGTTTAGCGAGCTATAAAGGACAGCAGAAGATAGTATAAAGTGGAGATGTGTAGTTGAATCTCTCTGTTCCACTCGGAACCCAAGGGAATAATAATAATGTTACAATAATAATATTGTGTCTTGGTTACGGGGTGTTTTACACAGTTGTAATTTTATTCTTGTCTTACTTCTTTGCTATTTTTTCCAATAATACATCAACTTTTACTGCATCTTTGAATACGTTACTCCATATATTACTAATATCCACTTATAAATAGCACAAATCAGAGTCGGAATAGGGGAATGTTACAAAGCTTTTGAAATTTGTCTGTGGCGTTGTGATTGATTCAGAAAGAATTCAACTAAAATACCTGCGTAGAATAAAAGTTTATACCTCATATGCACTTACAATACATTTATAATATGAACATTTGAACAAATTCGTTATCTTTTCAGTTATTTGATAATAGTGATTTTCTCCGCCTGTGAAAAAGAGTTTCATTCAGATGACAAAGATGGATAATTTGACACTAGAATTTTTTTCTTGAATTCATCCTTAATCTGACCAATAATACTAAAAGGTGAGATTTCTCTTTATCATTTTGTGACCATAAAATTAAAATCTCAATGTGTTCGAAAGGCTGGAACACCAGGTAATAAAATGATTGGTTAGGAACTGACTTTGTTTAGAGAACCATAGGAAAATAGTCTAGTTTTCAAGTGTTAGTTCGTAGGAATTGTGTTTGATTAGTAAAAGGATCTCATCATGAGCTGACATCCGTTAGACAACCATCGGAAAACCACCAGAGAGTACTGGACAGCTGTTTCATCCTAGATCGGGACTTTTCAGCAGCAGACAATCGCCGGTTCCAACTCAAGACCTGGGTTAGAACCCTGACGGTGGGTGCACGCTGCTGAAGGATCCTAAACTAGGCTGACGAAGCAGCTGTCCAGTACTCCGTGAAGGTTTTCCAATGGTTCTCTACTCTATGTCTCCTCATGATGAAATCCTGTTAGTAATCTGGTTTTCACTAGGGATTAACAACAAGATGAGGTTGCCTGAAATTCTATAAAGACGTTATGAACAGTAGGGTCTGAAAAGTTTGGTGTGAGGACAAGTACTCACCAGTGACACTGGACTGGTGGTTAAGCTGTGTACTATGGCTAATTGACGGAAGTTAGAATTCATAGACTGGCTGTTGCATATCCTGCATCGACCAGGTGCTGTTATATGCCTGTGTCTTTATTATTACTTTTGTTAGCATCAATGACCTCTTTCATTTGGTTTGAATAGCACTTCAAAGGGTTACGTCATTGTCACTACTTACATTTCAGAATATTTATTTCCTTACAATATAAGAATGTCTCTTTTCTGCTCAAAACTAATTGGTTTAACTTCCTATAATATTTGAACGTCATCTTCGTTTGTTTTCCTTTTTTTGGCATTTTATTCTACTTATGTATGCATCATTCGACCAATATTAGAATGTTCGTCAATCACTCACATGACTTAGTTCAATTCCCTGACCACCTTCATAAATCATAAACATCACCATCCCTACTGGAGATTAGAAGATAAAGATTCAAGCTCGATACCTCACATACAATGCAAAGGAATGAGAAAAAGACAGTGTTTTGTTTTGCATTTTATTATTCAGCTGGTAAAACTGGCTTCAGTATTCTAGCCATTACTTTCACAAAATCATTCTCCATATATATATATATATATATATATATATATATATATATATATATATATGGTAGGATGAATTTTTTCCGTGGTTTGTGAGTACAGTTTCTTGCTGGTAGTTTGACTCGAGTTTACTTATTTTTTGACGAAATTTGTCAAGTTCATACATTTATTCTGCTTTATGAATTTGATTAAAGCAAGAACAACAGTCGTCTGTGCAGAACAATATGGTACCATCATTTATTTCGTTGGCTTCTCATCAGCTCATCTACTTACAGTCTAAATAAATTATTACTAAGTTGGTGTACAGAAAAGCTTTAACATACTCGTAAATATTACATGATGTCAGTTGACAGAAGGTTCTTGACTCAGTGAACAGTGCTCAGATAATTACGTTTATATGGTTTTTACAAAGGTAGTTCAAGTCTAAACAAAGTAAATGTATGCATACAATGACAAATGAGTTATGTAATAAAGACGACAGGCGCCTAAGATCATTAGTGACTAATAAATTAGGTAACAGTATGCTTATAATAGTGTTGTTATCTAGGCGTCTCTTTGATACAGATCATGAGGTGGAAATCCTTTAAAATTACCAATAGACAAGAAGGCTCGATTCTCCTCAAGTTTGCTGAAGCAATTTCTATCAAAAGCTTGAAACCAGATTTATGTGTTCAGAAAGAAGCAGTTATTAGTCTTTCTTTGCCCTGGTAACTGGATGTCTTTATTCTTTCTTTCATTTTAATTACGTGATCTTTAGCTTTAACCTCACCCCTTTAATATGGTGCAATTTTGCTTGTCTCTTGTTTCTGTGATCCTAGTTGAACTCGGTACATTGTTACCCAATTTATTAGTTTCTCACAATCTTACGCATCTCTGGTTCATATTACGTAACTCCTTAATCATTTTACACATACGTTTACTTTGTTTAAACTTGAACATCCTGTGTAAAAACTATATAAGCGTAATTATCTGAGCACTGTTCACTGATTGCGAGACTTCCTGTCAACTGACACCAATTAAAATTTGCAAGGATGTTAAAACTTTTCTGTACATAAAACTTAATAATAATAATAAATTTAGGCTGTAAGCAGCTGCACTGATGAGAAGCCAACGAAATAAGCAGTGATGTTACCATATTATTCGCCACAACCCACTGTTGTTCTTGCTTCATTCAATATTCACGTTGTATACAGCTGGCTAAAACCTCATGAAATAAAATTAATTCTTCAGGTTAGTATGAAAAATTCTTATGTGATGATGTTGTTTCTCTTTAAAAAGTAATTCATCTAATCTTCTGCAAAAACCCTTCTTATTGCTTTATTCAAGTTTACCAGAAGATATACTCAGGTGGAACCTTGAAATAATTCAGTGAAACGGTTTAAAAGTCTTATTTATTCACACAGTACGACCTTTTTAACATGGTTTTACCTCGAGATTAGTCGTCATATATACGGACGTTACTATACATCGTTAACCATGGAGTTATGCTTTAACTTAATTCTAGAATATAAATTCTGATGATAGAATTACAAATTATTAACTGTTGTCAATTCGACAGATCACATGCCAGTTTGCATGTGATAAATAGTGAAGCTAGCATGATAAATAACGACAGTTAGACAAATGATTAAACAAGTATGACGTATTAAATAAAGCCTTTTTAAAAAATTAAGAATTTACACTTTATGACAAAACACGCCTCCCTTAATCAGATTTAATGTTAGTGATAATAAAAACAACATCAATGCACGTATGCTAAAATCAAATTTGTTGAGATTAATTAATATTAGACTTACAAATTATAACCATTATACACAAGATTTATTGCTTAGGTGTGGTGACAAAACAGTTGAATTTCACGTCAAACGAAATGAGATCATTACTTATGCCAGCTGACAACTGATCAACAACCAAAGTCATCAAGAGAGACAGAGAGGAATCAGTTAGATCATTCATTCATGGAGAATTCAGATA
>OX235274.1:11167877-11246892 GCA_944472155.2 Trichobilharzia szidati | reverse complement strand
CTATCATTCTGCTGCCATGGTGTAATATCCATGGTAAACCTCCTAATAGATTCTACTTTTGGTTTTCTTGACCACATTAGACTTTGCTTATGGAAAGGAGAGTGGAACTGACGAGTCTTTCTGATAATGTAACTCTCTCTACAAAAGTAGTTGAATTTATGAGTATTCCTTGTCCCCAAGATTGATTAAGAAACAAAATAAATAGTTAGACGAATCCATTTTATTTGACTGTACAATCGTATTTACATACAATTTTGTTCCCATGCAAGAGAGAGTGGCGTAACAAAAGTGGTGTCTCTCATGGCCCAAGTATTTTAGTGGATAACGCTTTGGCGTTTGAAACTATGGTAACTGGGTTCGAGCCTCAGTGGGAACATCATCACTCACTGGGGAATACAGGCACAACCAGATGATCAGTCCCAAACAGGACGAAATGCGCATGCTTGATGGATTCCACTGCTAGTCACCATCCACCAATTAACTTCTAAAAGTGATGAGTTATATTCATCATAGTTGTTAAAATTAATCAATGCACAAGTGGGAGTGAATAATGGTATTAGCGTCTGTATAGTAAGATAAATAATTTAACGCAATGAGTGGTAGTCAGAATACTCAGATATTGCAACGAAGGAAGAGAAATGTGATATTACGTTCTAAGTTCGAAAGGAATATAGAAGAGTTAAATAACAAACGAACTCAAGTTAGTAGAAAACAACAGGGGTTTGTTACCTTGATAGTCTAAGTGATTGAATAATTTGGTTTTGTATGCAGAGCTCCGGTTTGTCTGTCTGAATGGATGGATGGATAGAGTTTTAGATGCTCCAGAGGAGACACGAACACGTATTGTCTTTGGCAGGGTTGTTCTTCACTTCGCCGATTACTTTGAAGGAGGAGTTTGTTGAATTAGTAGGGTGTTCAGTGTCAGCAACAAGGTGTTCATCTATCGCATTCCTCATATAGGCACTGTCTCTTAGATGGGACCCGCGTCGAACGACCGACATACGTGGTAACAAAGGAACAGGTTAATTTATGTATATACATAGACGAGGTCAGATGCGAGGTATTATACTATGGGCTTCCGTAGGCTACCCAGCGGATGACTGGAGAACACTGATCTTAGCGTTCTTGTAAAGCATATTCTTCTTAAACATGTTGAAATTCTTCTCTTGAGGATAGAACATTTTAAATCTCCCTTGAAATGAAGATTCATGTAACGTTTCTGTTTACGCACAAACTATGTCTCATTCTTCTCAACTTTTGGTTTAATGTACTTACAATTTCCTTCAGAAGGTAGTGATTCTTCTAGAACTTCTGCACATATGCGTCCAATGGAGGTGGTAAGGAATATGACTAAATTTCGTTTTCATTCAACAGACATCCAAATGAAGAAACTTGTCAGTTCCAAGTGGCTTTCCGCTTGTTAATTCAACTTCAAGGAAGGGAATTTCAGATTCGTTTTCTATTTCAAGAGTGATTTTTTTCCTGGATGGTAATCGTTAAATACACATGTAACATCTGATTAAGGTGATAATTCTTATCACAACCGATAAAAATGTTGTCCATATGAGTTGTATACGGTTGAATTATAAACACACATTTAAGATACTAAGTCTTCAATATACGTGTAAAACTTAGTTAGTGTAACACCAGAAGGCAAGACACAGAAACCAAGTTATATTTTCAAGTGATCAATCCGCTGTTTGTTTGCATTTCTGATCATATATATGTGATCCCCTCTGTCTCTTTGACCGTGAGTGGTTCTCCCCACTGTGGAAGCAGTTTGCGTGACCATGGTCCGTATTCGTTGATGTTTCGACTCACACTATCATATGCTGCCTTCGCTCGACCTCTCGGGAGCGTTCCAAGTAAAAGCCTCTTCACTGACAGATCTTGTACGCCACTCAACTCCTGTCAGATTATTATTATTATTATTGTATCCTTTAATTCCTACAGGAACATAGGGCTTCAGCCGTGCGTCTCCATTGCGTTCTGTTCTCTGCTAGGGTCTTCACCTGGCTCCAAGTCTGCCCACACGTTTTCATCTCCCCTTCACATGACCTCCTCCAAGTCACCCTTGCACTGACGACCAACTCGCCGCTTCCCTTTCGGGTTCCACTCGAGCAATGGCTTGTCTAGTGATGTCACTTGATGGTTTCCTAAGAGTATGGCCAATCCATCTCCATTTCTTCCTGCCTATTTGTTTCACAATCGGTTCCTGGTTGGTTCGTTCCCAAAGATCCATGTTGCTGATCTTTTCTGGCCGGCCATCTGATCTTGAGTATTGAGCGAAGACAACTGTTAATGAAGGTCTGTAGTTTGTTTGAGATGCTCTTTATGACGCGCAGTGCAAGTCTCTGATCCGTATAGTAAATAGCACTGACTTCACATTGGAGTTGAAAATCCGGATCTTATTTTCATTTTCCTGCTGAGTGTTGTTGACCTCCACACAGACTTGAGAGTAGTGAAAGCTTGTCTTGCTTTTCCGATCCTTGCTTTGATATCCTCGTCAGTTCCGCCTGTAGTTGAAACGATGCTTCCAAGGTAGGTAAAGGTCAGGAGATCCATATATCTCCTTCTTGAAAAACTGCAGGGTATAGGCTTTCCATTTGTCGGCAGGCAGTGACACCGAATGTAACAACAGATGGCAAGACATGAAAGCCAAAGTATATTTTCAAGTGATGAAGCAGCTATTTATATCTATACAGTTTTATATTCTTTTACCAATCACTGAGCGTGTGATTTTGGTTTACATTAGACGACATGAAATAGAATGTTCAAATACATACATATATCGTATTCTGTTGCTAATGCACTATTGAACTGTGTGAGTAGTATTCAGACGTTAACATCAACAAATACAATGATCCTTACTGTGAGACTAATATTCCATTGGAACCCATCGTCTGTATCACACCACCACATGATGAACTAAAGAAGATGGTTAGCCTCAACATTTATTAATTTATACACATGAATGCTGATTATTCTGTGTCTATATAGAAGCTATCAGGACCGAATTGATTTCTGATATGGTGGTGAGATCTGCCTGCTAACCAAAATTGGTAGAAAGTAATTTACGTCAGTGTTTACGTCCCATATCTTGGTCATGAGAAAACAACAAGAACAAAGCCTAGTCTTCAGGATCTCATCAACCAATCACAGCAGACTTAGAGTGGGCAGATACGATTCACATGTATATCCCCCGGACTATTTAAGAAACGGCAACAAAGAGATGACAGAATATAAGAATAAAACTTGGGCACTGTGGTAAAGTGTAATTCCATTATGGGTAATTTTTATTTTGATAGAGCTATGTTAGATTGTAAAATAAAACGAATAGAAGAAGGCAAACTACACACTAGAGTTTATAGAAAACCAACGCATTCTAATAGATATTTAGACTTTAATTCATCTCACCCGTTAACTGTTAAGGCAGGCTTAGTTAAGTGTTTTACAAACCGAGCAATGGCACTTAGTAGCACAAAAAAGACCTAAATGATGAAATAAAACAGATAGAAGAGGCGTTGGTTCTAAATAACTATCCTCTAAAATTCATTAGGAAGATTGAAAAACGCGAAAAGAAAACGAAAAAGAATTGTGAAACTAGTAATAATAACATAAATAAGAGAGAATATAAGTCATCTACAGTTATACCATATGAAGAGGGGACACCTGAGACCCTACGTAGGATTCTGAATAAAGCAGGAATTAGGGTGACATTCAAGCCTACAAACTCACTCAGATGGAACAAGCTCTGTAGGTTAAAGGACCCAGTTGACCCAATTAGACAGAATAATATAATTTACAAAATACCCTGCAATGACTGTGAGGTCAACTACATAGACCAAACTAGTAGGTCAGGGGTAGTCAGATTGTCAGAACATAAGAATTTAGCTACGGTAAGAATGGTTGACCCAGAGAAGATAAGTAATTTAGGAAAAAGCTCAGCAATTGCAATGCACACATTAACACACAACCACACAATAGGGTGGGAGAGGGTTAAAATTCTAAAAAGTAATCTAGGTAGGTGGAGAGAGAGGTTGTTTACTGAATCCTTGTTCATCGAGTCTACACCAAACACATGCAATAGGAATGATTCATCACTCATGCCCGAAATATGGAAAATACTACTACCAATCAAATCAAGTGAAAAACAACGGAACTATATAAATGAATTTAGGAAGTCGTGTGATTACCTTGATATGATTATAAGCAATAAATTGTGCTCGAAACGTCATCAGTAAATATTACTGTATAACACTGTGAGACTCTATCAAAATAAAAATTACCCATAATGTAAATGACAGAATAACCTACGTCAGGAAAACAATCGGTCAGAAGACGTCGCTTCTCTGCTAACAATTACGCTAATAATAATGTACATAAAAATCTATAAATATCTGTTGATTTTCTCAATAAACGATCTGTTCCCTGGCCGTTGTCTTCTGTCGTTACAATAAAGAATTTGAACTTAGAATCAAATTTCCGCTAGTAGATATAATGCAGCTATGCCTGACCTCTACACTAATTTTAATTCCAAGGGAAAAATACAAAAAAATATACAGGGAGTGGCTATAGGATCATGGATGGATATCCTCTATAGTAGAAGGTATATTTATAGATAGATGGGAAAACTTAGAGGTTAGAATTCTCATCAACATCCCCAATGAAGATATGTAGATGACATATTCACAGTCCTGAAAACACAAGATATTAGTCGATGCTCTGAACACGTCAACCGAAGGTTAGAAGAAATTCAGCCCACCTATGAATTGGAAAGTCATGAAGGGGAGCTTCTAATGTTAGATTGTAGCATCAAAAGGAAAAAAAGATGGGGAAGTTAAACACTAATATATACAGAAAAACTTAACATTCAACCCGATATTTGGATTTCACTTCTTCCCACCATGTGTCAGTAAAAATATACCTCGACTGAAAGATGAAGTACCTAGACTAGTCACTGCTTCCAATTGTATCTACCAATTCAACTGCGCTTGTGGTGGAGCGAGTTATGTTGGCCGTTGCTCCAGGAACTTGATTTTTCGTGCTCGCTGGAGAACATCTCCCACTATGGCTAAGTAAACGTGTAGTGAAAACCAGTCCAGTATTGGACCATCTGGTGCAAACCTGTCACAAAGTCAGCGTGGAAGAATCCTTCTCTATCATCTACCGAGTGCCTAATAAATTTCCAAAATCATCGAAGCACCGCATGCTCCAAACAGAAGAGACTATTGCAATTCGCCTCAAACAACCAGTGCTCTGTGTTTAAAAGAAGCAAGTCCAGCCCCTACTACTGCCCTGGCTGGCCTTCAGTAGAGACTGTAAATCCATGAATTTGTATTATTATCTTTCCTAATTTGTCTGACAATCATTCAGTGTAATGTTATGTTGATGCTATTGAGTTGCAATCTATCAATATTATTGATTCGATGTTACTTAAACATTAATGTTGTTCACTAGACTAATTCATTCATTCACTATAATGTATATGTAAATGTAGAGCCTGATGAAGAAGAGGTTATGGAAAAGAGTACTCTTTGTTCGGTATCCATTCTTTTGAAAAATATGATTGGTAAAATCTTTAAGTAATATGGTAAAAAAGAAAGTTATTCACAATATTAGTAACAAAGACGACATGCATGAAAAACATACACAGAACGGTGACTACACCGATGGTTACTTCCATACAAAGAAGGAACCTTTGATACCACCTTGCAGAAGATTCTTAACAAAACAGGAATGAAGGTAAGATGGCATTCAAACCCCACACAAACTCAATTAGAAATAAGCTTTGTCGGTTAAAGGATCAGTCCTGTGAAGTCCATTAAACAAAACAATTTAGTTTATCTAATACACTGTCTGCAATGATTATCAGGTCAAAGTATTAGAACAAGGTCAGTCACACTAGAGAAGCACAAAAACTTAGTAAAATCTAGTTAATTTGACCCTAATAGGAAAGAAAATCTAGAAATTCGCTCAGGTTTAACACTACATGCAATCACACACCACTATACGATAGGATGTGATAAGTTGACAATCTTCAAATTTAATAAAACAGGGTGGATAGAGACAGACTGATAACTGAAGCTTTATTTATTGAATCAACAGAGAATACATTCAATAGAAATGGTTCAATACCTGTTCACCCAGATATCTGGAAAATTCTACCATCCCTACAACGAATGGGAAGGAATAAAGAAAACTATGAAGTGATTTTCTTAACACGCTGGGATTAATTTAAATAATTTATAATGAATCAATCTGACTCGGCGCTCAAATTATTCCAGGAAGTTCGTAACACCTACGGCCTGGAAACCTATAATCTAACAGATTAATAGTTATGGGGTGATAAAATAAATAGTCGTATTTGTGTGACAAACGTGCTAGGCTGCAGTCGATTAAAAAATATTGGAAAATAGGAGAGAAAGGTGGTGATTGGTCATAAAAGATTTGTAGAGTGTGGGGTAGGAAAATTGACAAGTCAGTTCATGGTTATAAAAGGTGTCAGGTGAGTGAGTGGCTAGTACAAAGTAGTATACATTAAAGAGGAGGTGATAGTAAGACTGCAATTGGAGGTTCATAATGAGATAACGAATATGTGAAATGAAACAGGTGGAGGCATATATATTGAGAAAAGAGGTAATATCACTAATAATAAGTCTGGATAGTATAAGTGGGAAATTCGATAGTATTGAGAGAATGTTTGCATGAAGGGTATAAATTATGACGAATAATAATAAGCAAAGAAAAAAGCACAGGAGGGTTAAGGGGAAGAAGCACTCTTGGTGCAAAGAAGGATCACCAATCCAAGTTTGGCCACGGGAGGAACAGCATCTGGACGTGTTCTTTTCGGATACAAAGTCCCGGTTTAGTCGATCTTATTGCAACAGCTTCAGCCATGTGTAACAGACGTAAGCAAACTGTACGTGATAACGACTTCGGAATTCGGTATGTAACCCTGAAAGCTGTGTTGACATCGATGCGATGTCCAATATCGACTAAGTGTGACAGGATCGAGCTTTTTATTCACTTAATTCCCCCACCCACCCCCCGAAGCTGCTAAATGTTCTAAATAAAGCAGGAATTAGGGTGGCATTCAAACCTATAAAAACTCACTCAGAAAGGACAAGCTCTGTAGGCTAAAAGACCCAGTGGACCCAATTAAACAAAATAATATAATTTACAAAATGCCTTGCAATGACTGTGAGTTACGTCAACTACATGGGTCAAACTAGTAGGTCGAGGGTAGTCAGATTGCCGGAACATAAAAATTTATTAGCTAAGGTAAGAATGGTTGATCCCGAGAAGATAAGTAATTTAGAAAAAAGTTCAGCAATTGCAATGCATGCATTAACACACAATCACACAATAGGGTGGGACACAGTCAAAATTCTAAAAAGTAGGTGGAGGGTAAGATTGATCACTGAATCCTGCCTGCTTCATCGAGTCTACATGCAACACAACACATGCAACAGAAATCACTCAATGCAAATACCAGAGATATGGAAGATATTATTACCACCACTCAAATCGGAGGAGGATAATAAATAATCTTAAAATTCTACTTCAATTCACGTACATCATAGCATTCTAACAAGTTATTTATTTATTCCAATACAAAAAAATCTTATTTCCCATCTGATTGTATTTTCGATAGTTTGGTTTTTTTACGAGTTGATCACGGACTGATATCAGTTAGAGAACCATTGAAAACCAGGGAGTACTGGACAGCTGCTGTTTCATCCTAGTTTGAGAATCATCGGCAGTACACACCCACTGGGATTCGAACCCAGGACCTTCCGGTTTTGTTTTTTATTGATAACACTAATATTATTATTTCCGAATGTACTTTATCATTTTATATTGTTGATTTTATTCGATCAAATGTCTAATCGCACCAATTTTTACTCATGCACATAAATGAAGGAAGAAAAAGAGTTGTGTGAATCAATGCCTTGATATGATTATGAGTGCCAATAATTTGTGCTCGAAACGTGGTCATCAGTTAATATTACTTACTGTATATCACACTATGAGACTTTATTAATATAAAATCTTATCTGTGATGGGGTTTTACTCTACCACCACAGTGGCCAAATTTTATACTTATATATCTAGAATCCTATATGTTCTATTTCTGTTCAAATTTATCAGAAGAGAATTTGTGTATGAAGTATCTAGTTATTCTTTTAATATTTACAATCAATCTTATCTCTTGACTAGGGAAGAAAATTAATAAATAATACTTGAATGGGAGTGGGGTGGGATGGCGGCACAATGTTTACCGTGTTTATTTATTTATTCAATTTTTAACCTTATTTATTAGGTCAATGTAATAATGTCTACATAACAACATTGTTTTTGTCGTCACCGTTGTAATCTGTTTGTTATTGAAGGCTTGTATGGCTTACTCACTTGTTTTTGCTTATTCACAACTGTAACCTGATATCTTTCACTTCACTAATCTTGGTGCATCTGTAATTCTGATGATAACAGTGACGATGATTACAGTTACTAGTAATAATGCTATACCAGAGGGGAAAGCCAAACAATGAATATCACTACTTTGTGTAAACCTCTTACCGTTGTCATGGTTTCATTATTTCTTTGATGTAAACTAATGTGATGACGTGTCTTGTTAACATTTTTCGCATATCAATCATCTTAAATAATCTTCTTTTTTTATAATTTTGAAATTTCTCCTTGAGGTCAATCCGTCTTGTTGTTGTGTTGTTTAAATTTTGAGGATTGATTTGTGCGGGAAATTATTGAAATTGAAACACTTCTTAGATTATAAGATTTTGTAGGGATTTGGTTTAATTTCAGGGTAGATTTTGTCAGAAAATCAGGGAGTACTGGACAGTTGTATCTTTCTAGTTTGAAACTTTTCAACAATGTACATCCACAGCCCCACCAGATATCGAACCTGGGACCTAAAGATTCTGACAGCGACCTTATTCAACATTCAATAGCCCATTCTCTAGCTTATTGATGGGTACCTTGTAAGTTCATGCATTTATTCCCCTTGGTGAATTTGAATAAAGGAAGAACAACAGTGGTTTATGCAGAATAATATGGTACCATCATTGCTTATTTCGTTGGCTTCTCATCAGCTGCTTACAGCTGGAAGATGTGAAGGCTCAAATACCAAACAAATCACAGTCGGAAAAAAGCCTGTCTTCATACAACAAGACTTTAAAGGTGAAAATATTGCAGAAATAAAAGATTGAGGATGTCACTAGCCAGAGCCTATCCTGCAACTAAGTTGTTTCCCGTCCATCGAACAACATGCTCTTTGGTGCAGAAAGAAACAGTTATTAGTCTTTCTTTGCCCTGGTAACTGGATGTCATTATTCTCTCATTCGTTTACGTAATCTTTGTCTTTAACCTCACCCCCTTTTATAATCTGTAATTTTGCTTGTCTCTTGTTTCCATGGTTTGAGTTGAACTCAGTACATTGTTACCTAACTTATTAGTCACTCTGCATCTTACGCATCTCTCGTCTTTATTACGCAACTCCTTTACAATTGTATGCATACATTTACCTTGTTTAAACTTGAACTGCCTTTATAAAAACTGCATAAGCACAATTCTCTGAGCACTGTTCACTAATTGTGGAACTTTCTGTCAACTGACATCATGTAAAATTTGCAAGTATGTTAAAACTTTTCTGTACGCAAACCTCATAATTTATTTAGGCTGTAAGCAGCTGAGCTGATGAGATGCCAACGAGATAAACAATGATGGTACCATATTATGCTGCACAACCCCCCACTGTTGTTCTTGCTTTACCTTTTAAATGTTGGGTCATACTTAAGATAGACTCCAAGTAACCGAATCGGTAAGGCGAGAAACACATTCATCAACCTGAAACCAATCCGGAAATCTTCTTCACTCACCATCAACAACAAAATTCGGATTTTCAATACAAACGTCAAGTCAGTTCTTCTATACGGATCAGAAAAAAGGTGGGTCACAAAGAATATTTCTAACAGCCTGTTGCAGACATTTATCAACAGCTATCTTCGCTCTATACTGAAGATCAGATGGCCGGAAAGAATCACCAACAAGAAACTATGGGAACAAACAAAACAAGAAACAATCGCTCAACAAATATGCAGGAGAAATTGGAGTCGGATTGGACACTCGCTGAGGAGGCTGCTGGGTGACATCGCGCGTCAGGCCATAGCTCGAGTGGAACCCGAAAGGGAAGCGGCGAGTGGGACTTCCAAGAGTGACATGGAGGAGATCGTGTGGAGAGGAGCTGAAACAGTATGGACCAACATGGATGCAAGTGAAAAGTACAGCAGAAGACAGAAGCAAGTGGGGGCGTGCAGTTGAAGCCCTATTTTCCACTAAGAACCCAAGGGAACAATAATAATAATACTAAATACTTCTCCGCTTAATAACCTTATCAGTACTCTCTACCTAGCGTGTAAGTACTGACTCACTAACGAAATCAAAGTAAAAAGGCTTGAGATTGGAAGTGTATCCTGAAGAGAGTTGTAATTTTACGCAAATGAAATATCAATTTTAATCAATGAGGATGTTTTCCAACTTATCTGATGCCTCCGCTGGGTAGTAAACGCGAAGAGTGCGCTGAATGGTAGCACAAAAAGGGATTGAACCACGTGAAGTACCTAGACTAGCCACTTCTAAGTGTATCTACCTATTCAACTGCGCTTGTGCTGGAGCGAGTTATATCGTCCTTTGCTCTAGGAACTTGATTCTTCGTGCCCGCTGGAGAACATCTCCCACTATGGTTAAGTAAAGGTATAGTTAAAACCATCAACAGTTCAATATTGGACCATCTGGTGCAAACCGATCACAAAGCCAGCGAGGAAGAATCCTTCTCTGTCATCAACCGCGTACCGACCAAATAAATTGCCAAAAACACCCAGATACCGCATACTGCAAACAGCAGAGGCTATTGCAATTTGCCTCAAACAACCAGTGCACTGTGTTCAAAAGAAGCAAGTTCAGCCCCTACTACTGCCTCGGCCTTCAGTAGAGACTAAAAATTCATGAATTTGAAATATTATCATTCCTAATTTTTCTGACATTCAGCTTATTTTTATGTTGATGCTATTCAACTGTAATCTATGAACATTGTTGATTAGATGTTATTTAAACAGCATTAATGCTGTTCATAACACTAATTTATTCATTCACTATAATGTATATATAATTGTAGAACCTGATGAAGAAGAGGTTATGGAAAAGAGTACTCTTTGTTCGGTATCCATACTTTTGAAAAAGTGGCAAAAATCTCTAGGAGGTTATAACCATCGAAATAGAATATTCAAGTTCAAATCAAAAAAGTCAATAGGCGAATAAGCAAGATCCCTAAACACTTAAACAGCAAGCAGTATATATCCATGAATGATCAGTAACCTTTAATTTCTTTTTTCAGAAGAAAATACAATCACTGAACCATAGGATTTCATTTTAATAAAGGTGTTTTTGTATTTCCCAATGAATGAAAAACAAAACGATATTGTTATTTTTACTGACGTTTCGCTATTTAATGTTACTGATAGCTTTATCAAATTAGTATTAAACCGGAATTTACAAAATCTCAGCATGTATATAACAAAGAGTTAACAGGTGAGAAAACAGACGTTAGGTCAAGTTAAAGGGACATATTGAAAGTCAAAATAACAATGACGATCACTAAACCAAATAACAAAGGTAATAGTACATCTGTTATGATGTAAAAACAAAGTTTACTAACTTGATCATTATTCGTCAGTCTGGGGGCCATTTTACGTTGTCAAGTTGGTCAATTGATAAAGGTAACAAAACCAATATCAGTAAAAAGTTTGAGCATTGTGGATTAGATCAAATAAAGTATAATTATATTTCAGTAGTTTACACACAAAACTTATCATTGTGTGTAAACTATTGAAATATAATTATACTTTAGAATAAAATCAAATGTAGATTGTTGGATTTGATCAGTGTGTAAAATTATAAAAGCAGTGTGTACTTACATAGTGAACTTGCTTATCACAACATTCGTGTTGATTTTGTCACTTCATGGCGGAGGGAGGTGTTGTAACCAGGTCAGATTCTGTTTTAGTTATACATATATATATATATATACATATATAAGATGAGATTTTGCAAATTCTGGCTTAATAATGCTACTTTGATAAAGCTATTAGCAGCAGCATAAAATAGCGAAACGTCAGTAAACACAACGAGAATATCGTTTTGTTTTTCATTCATTGGGAAGTACAAAATAGACCTTTATTATAATGAATATCAAATATACCCATTGCCCAAATTTTTTCAAAACTGTTAAAAGTGAACACTTGGTTTGGCCATATATAATAGAATTTCATTTCGAATAAATATATTCACCTGACTCACAAGTATACAAGTATATACAAGCTCTTAAAAACACAATTTGATTACATCACCATGGGATTATAAAGTTATTCTCACTATACAGATTCAATAACATATATGTTCAATGATACTGGTGACGAAATCGATCACTCAACACATGATATATATGCATGCAAACAAGTAGATATTTACAGATCATTCTAGACAACAGGGAGAAGAAGAAGGAAATCTGATGGTCGACAATTCAGAATGATATACATGTGTCCAATGTTGCTCCTGCTTCTGTCACAGCTTTTCTTCTTTTCACTCACACTATTTTTGATTGCAAATATAATCTGGTAATTGGACAAAATCATTCACCAACCCCATTGGACGTAAATGATACAGAAAGTATTCCAGTGTGTACATCATTTCAGGTTGTACATAATGAAATGTAATGCCAATATCACTGAGTAATGACTTGCAATGTTTAATGTTCATTTAAATAGTTCGCGGTACGATTTTTTGATTTTGTTTTATTTTGTTAGTTATTGAAGCGGAAAGAATGAAAGTTTAAAAAAATAAAGTACAAATAAATAAAAGTTATTTTCAAGTAATTATCACTCAGAAATAAAAATATCATTTAAAATATGGAAAAAAATGCCCATTTAGACACTTAGAAAGCAAAAGGATTGAGTGGAGAAATACCTGCTTTTCAATTAGATCCTCATCTCACTCTAGCTCTACTCTAATATATACGTACGTATGGCATTGTTATTACAATACACAACAATATGCCAATTAAAGAGCTTATTATGCAGCAGAGGTACGTTGTCTCTTCCCAACCACCCCTATTCTACCTACTTAAATTTGCCTCCTCTATATGTATCTACCAGTTTTACTGCAGCTGCGGAGCCAGCTACTATTAGGCAGGTTCATCATCCTATTTCCAAACATAATTCTGCAGCATGGTTAAGCAAGGAACAAACAAGATCAATTCGTAGCAGCTCTATTTAAGCACACCTTTAGATAGTGAGCATAAGGTTGATGTTAATACAGCATTTAAAATTATTTATCGCATTCCTACTAACCTTAATTCTGACTTACGAGTTCGTCTTCTACATGCCTACAGCTGAGGCTATAGGAATCCACCTGAAGAAGGTAAACCTGTGTGTGTTCAGAAGAAATTTGTACAGCCACTTTCCTTACTTTGGCCATCGTCACATGAATGTATAAACCGAACTACTTTGCCCCCCTCAACCTAAACCTCTAAAAATAATCATTGTCCAAATTATTTTATTTTTATTCAACAATCTGTTGCGTAATCAACTTGAGTACAGGCTTATTCCTTAATTACTCTTCATTTTTCTAAAAGATTATGCATTATGCAATCCATGTGTTGTAAGTATTTTTACCTTTTAATTGTATGTATTAATTTTCTTCGTTAATTATCACCCCACTGTTTGACATGTTGACCACGACTGACTAATTATTGTTAACAAACATGTCAGTGCCACTTGATTGGTAAACTGTTGTGTATTGTGATAAAAATGCTATACGTGTATATTAGAGTAGAGCAAGAGGGTGATGAGGATCTAATTGAAAAGTAAATATTTCTACGCTCAATCCTTCTGCTTTCTAAATGTCTAAATGGGGACTTTTTTTTCTCTGTATAGAAATCGAACGGTTCGAAATGTTTTCGCCTGATGAGCTGAATCAAACCAGGTACATGACTGATGAACTCGATCCGAAATGACTGTGATGACGTCAGCATCAGAACTGTGGTCACATTGTCTCAGGTTAGAAGTCCAAGAAAGTTCAAATCTACCTTATACTTCCTGAAGTTATTGTGATTGTCTGTCTCAGTAATTCTTTCAGTAATAAACCAAAAATGTAGGTTATTTTCGCTAGCTTAGACTATTCATATGTGCCTATTTAGACAAGCGTGTATGAGTGTAAGTAAAATATGCATTTATTAAAAGACCTTCTCATTTGTAATGGCGAATGTCATAAAAGTTGCAAAGTAAGGCTTTTAGCCATTTAATTATGCGTAAAAATACTTCGTTAGGAATGATGAGTCAAACAGGATACTTCGCTGATGAGCTTCTCCTCGAAAGACAGAAATGGCTTTCCCGTGTTTTAAAGTCCCTTTGATGTAACTGGCTAGTGAGCATTTCTGGCTGATGTGATTGGTGCCCAACTACTCATTTTTTATTTTATTTTTATTTTTATTTTGATTTACAGCTTGATTCCACACCGTATTTTCAGTACAAGTGTGGAATTTTCAGCATGGATATCGGTAGCCCAAATTCAGGCCGACCATAGATATCGGGTGTGCGCCGGCAGGGGATCGAACCCCGGACCATGTGCATGGTCGGCGAGAGTCCTAACCACTGTGCCACCGACGCACATATCTGCCAGTCAGTAGCACATTGTGTAATTCTTCTTCTTATTGTTTCCTTTAGTTCCTGGAAGAACAGAAGGCTTCAACCTCACGTCTCTATTGCGTTTGGTTCTCCACCAACGTTTTCATCACCTGCCTCCACATCTGCCCAATTGCTATCATCTCCTCTCCACATGACCCCCTCCATGTCACTTTGGACGACCAACTCGCAACTTCCGGTTCGGGTTCCATTCGAGGGCCTGTCTAGTGATGTCACTTGATGATTTCCTCAGCGTTTAGCCAGTCCACCTCCATTTCTCCCTGCATATTTGTTGCACAATCGGTTCCTCCTGAGTTGGTTCGCTTCCAGAGATCTCTGTGGCTGATCTTTCCTGACCATCTGATCCTGAGTGATAATGAGCGAAGACAGCTGTTGATGAAAGTTTGTAGTTTTTTCGAAGTGTCCTTCGTGATGCGGCACAAGGTCTCTGATCCGTATATTGAGTAGCACTGACTTCACATTGGAGTTGAAAATCCACATCTTATTTTCATTTTCATGCTGAGTGCTGTTGACCTCCACACAGACTTGAGAGTAATGAAAGCTTGCCTTGCTTTCCCGATCCTCACTTTGATATCCTCATCAGTTCCATCCGCCTGTAGTTGAAACGATGCTTCCCAGGTAGGTAGGTAGGAAGGTTAATGAGGTCGCTTCTTTCAGATTTCTCCCATTTACTCTTATTGTTTTCTGTCGTTTTTGCTGTTGCTATTGGCTGGGAATCTTCATCACCTCTATTTTCTCTATGTTCACCTGAAGTTCTATCTTTGATGCTTCTTCTATCGCCACCTTGTTGCTTTTCACTTGCATATCTTCCAGTTTATGGGAGATCAGACATATATCACCGGCGAAGTCCAGATCCTCCAAGTGTTTTGTGTGGGTCCATTTCATGCCTGTTTCCTCGTTGCCCGACCCGCTGTCTGTCTCATTATCCAGTCTGTCGCAATCAGGAGAATCATTTAAGATAATGGGAAGCCAGTTTGTCTTACTCCTGTTTTCAATTCGAAGGATTCTATGAGTTTCCCAGATTGTGTAATACACTAAAAGATTCTCCTTTCTTGTAACTTACTTGCTTAAAATTACCAAATAAAAACAGAATGGAAGAAGAAAAGTAAGTTATCTCTTGAAATTTACCTGATGAGGTGCTGCATATAAAGCATCCTGTTTCAGTTTAACTGGACGCCATTTTAGCATTTTATAAGATGAACTGTTTAACAAAATATCAGGTGATCTCCAGCGAAATCGATACCGGCCAAGTATATCAAAAACATCATATAGACGAACACCAACAGCTTGTCCACATATACCTAAATTAATTGGACGAATCATGATAAAATAAAGTGCATGACAGTCACTCAGTTATATAAAAAAGTACACACCATATTTAAATAGGCCAAGTAGTCCATGGTAGACGAAGGTTGAAGTCTAATGTTTTTGTAAACAGAGTTTAATCTGTATGTGATTAATCTAAAGTGCTTCCATCACCTTTCATAACCTTGAATTAGAGTTATGTGAAATAATTGTGAAACAGCCATTAATATTGATTTTGTGACTTGACATTAATAAGCGCTGTACAATGGATGATGCTGGATTTCTATTCAGATTAATAATTGCACTCGGATTGTCTGTCTTAATAAACATTTTGGAACATACTCTCTTCGACAACAGTGGAACATTCTATTGGTTCTACTCACGTAATAAGTGTCACCGCAACTGCAGGTGAACTCGTAGATACAGTTTGAAGTAGAGTCCAGAGAATTTCGTCCTTTAATCGTAGGTACAGGGATCGAAAATGTTCGGCAAATGAGAAAAAGAGATGCGGTGGCGTAGAATGTGCGTTTGATGGCTGACCGAAGTCTTTGAGCTGTCAACTGCATAATCTGGTCACCCTTGAATGGTGGGTTAATAAAGATAGCTTTCTTTGGTACAGAAGCTGTCTTTTCAAGATGTGGTCTATCCTTACTGTGACAAGTGATTGATAACCTTTTCTGGATAACCAATAGCTAATAAAACTGAATGTTTATGTCGAAGCTCATCCGTCAATGTGTCACTTGTGCATATTTTTCGGGCCCTTGAAAACAAGCATTTCACTAGGGGAACGTTTATACTGGATAGGAACAAAACTGTTGAAATCAAGATATTGTCTACTCCCTGTCTGTTTACGAAAAATAGATCGCTTAGTCGCTGCATCATCCCTCCTAACCACTGAAATATCCAAGAATTCGAGTTTGTCACTCGGATATTTGGATGAATATGATTAAATAGAGTAATAAAGTTTTCAATAGACTTGCTATTATCACTAATAATGAGTGTATCATCTACATAACGATTATATAGCCTTTTCTTGGAAGGTGAATCTGAACACAAACAAATCGATAGTGTAGTAATAGGGAGCCCTCTTGGGCGTCTGTTGGCAGATATATTCATGTCGAAATTGGAAAATTAATTGCAAGCTATGCTAGGAAGATTTATGCTCATCAATGCAGTCAAAAATACATACTTATCTTGCTCATGTCAACGCTAACTACATTCACCAAATCACATTGCACTTGCAGTAGCAAGTGCATGGAAGAATTAAGAGGAAAGCGTCTACCAGTTTTTCTAAGGATATCCCTAAAATTCTCCTCATGACAAGCAGTAAAGTGTTCTAAATCGCAATCATCATATATCTGATTTGATAAGGGAAATACAAGTGAAATTAGTCCAACTTCCAGAAGAATCTAAATACAAAGAAAACTCTAGTGACTTTATTTTGCAGAAGTCATTGCAGTCACCAAAATTTCAACCCAACCTTTGTATGCAGAAGGATAGTGTGACTAGGCTCTCCCTACCCTGGTAACTGTAAGTGTTTTGTTCGTGTTTTGTGTCTGTGTGTGTTTTGTTTTCTTAAGTGAGATTCTATCTAATATTGATTTTCATTTATTGATTTATCGAAAATCCTCATTCGAACATTACTAGAGAGAAGACCAGTAGTTTAGTGAAGAGTCTCTTTTCGGCGAATTCATTTTCACAGCTGTACAATTGTTTATATATATATATTGTTATTTTGTATGTGTGTACATTACATTTTTCGAACGAAAATACAATTTCGATAAAGAAGGGAAGACGAAATTTGCAGTATAAAATGATATCATCATTCTATTTCACAGTTTCTCATCAGCTGCCATTTACTACCTGAAATTACAATAGTTATACATAGATGATAATAACATACTTTAATGTCTCAGTGGAAGTAGAGAAGAAATATTATAAAACTGACGCATCCAAAATGTGAGCATTACAATTTATACGCCATCAAAGTAGAAAAGAGAAGAGAGGGGTAAGACAGAAGACAGAAAAAATCAACAAACAGTATTAGTTTTGTTTTTACGAGTTGATCACGGACTAATATCAGTTAGAAAACCATTGAAAACCTGCAGAGAGTACTGGACAGCTGTTTCATCCTAGTTTGGCAATCATCGGTAGTACGCACCCACCACAGGGGGTTCGAACCCAAGACCTTCTGGTTACAAGGCAATCTGGCTCGTATACCATTCAGCTACTGGGACACGAATCAATGGTTCATGAATTCTAACTTCTACCAATTCGTGATTTAGCGCGACCCCAGTGGATGCGTACTGCTGATGATTACCAAACTAGGATGAAACAGCTGTCCAATACTCCCTGATGGTTTTCAATGGTTCTCTAACTGATATCAATCCGTAGTCAAACTCGTAAAAAAACAATACTAATCCTTGCAAACGAAATTATAGAAAACAGTGTTAGCTTGTAGGTTCACATAGCAACTCAAAAAAAGAAAACCAAAAGCCGTTACAGTTTATAAGATTGAGATTTGTTCAGTGAGTTGAAATTACTGAAATAGGTGACTAATTGCTGTAATCACAATCAAAATTCAGTTACCAAGGGAGTGAGAGGTTAATCACACTCTCTTTATGTATGCATAAGTCTGGTTTAAATCGTTTGATTGCAATCATTTCGTCAGATCGTAGTAAATTTGCTGTCCTTTGTCTATTTAATATTTTGAAGGACTTAGAAATCTCTACGAGATGTCCGGTATCAACAATACGTCTGATAATCGCACTCTGAGAATATTTGCTTCCTTTCAGGCATAGGCACAATTAGTAGGTTTTGCGGTGGAGTTATGTAATACAAAAAGCTTTCAGAGGAGTTGAATGTTGATATAAGAGGAGTAGTAACAAAAGTGATGAGCTATCACAAGCGATTGTTAAAGAAGAGTTACGTAATAACATGAATAGTTTGATGAAAGAGTTGTACTCAGTGTGTACATGGAAACAAAATAAAATACAGAATTACGAAAGAAGTTCTGAGTAGTGAGAAAAACAAGCAAACAAGCAAAAGTTAAGTGAAATCAACAGAGTTGTTGCCATGATAATAGAAGTGGTTGAATAATTTTGCTTTGCATGTATAGATCTGGTTCTTCTAACTGAATGGCTAGGACTTCTGCAGTGCAAAGAAGACGGAAATGTATTGTCTTCGGTAGGTTGTTCTTCACTTTGTAGATTACTTTGAAGGAGGAGGCATTTGTTGTTGAGATGATTCACACATACAAAATAACCATATATATTATTTGCGATTGTACAGCTATGAAAATGAATTCGCCGCCGAAAAGAGAATCTTCGTTGAACTACTGGTCTCCTTTCATTTATTGAGTTGAACTCACTATTAACTTTTTTCAAATCTACTTAATTGTTTGTCTCCCTCATAATTTTACTTTCAGACTTTCCTACCCCAATCTTGATATTTCCACCATATTTTGTATAAATTTCCTTCCATTGTTCGATTTTGCATTCTGTCTTAAATCCATTCTTGTTTTTATACAAAATTTCAACTGTGCTCTCACCTTATACCATAAATAGTTAGACTCATTTTAACACGGAATAATTCGTCTACTTATATCGTCGTTTCGGAATTATATTGAGCCTATACTTTCTATCAATAACTCAATGTCACTGTGATAGAAGGACTGTTCAAATGTTTTGATACTGTTAAAGGTGTATGTAGTTGACAAGAATTTGTGAAGGAAAATGAACTCATATTAGTCATATAAATGTGTTTGTTCATTCTTTGCTCAAACTAATCTAGACAACCGGTCGTGTGATAGATAATTCCGATTAATTGGGACGTTTTTAAGTCTGCGTAACATCAAAAAAAAACGTATTTCAGATCAGTAAAGGTATAAAGTAATATTTTCATTATATTATTATTCCCTAGCATTCCGAGTGGAACATAGGGCTTCAACAACACATCTCCGCTATGTTCTGTTTTCTGCAGTCCTCTTCATCTGGGTCCACCACTGACCAAACTCTCTCTCATCTCTTCCTCACACGATCTCCTCCATGTCACCCTCGCAACGATGAACCACTCGTCGCTTCCCGTTTGGATTTCACTCGAGGGTCTGGCGTGCGATATCATCCGGTGGCCTCCTCAATGTATCCCCGATCTATCTCCATTTTCTCCTACATATTTATTGAGCGATCAGCTCTTGCTTGTTGGTTTTTTCCCACAGTTTCTTGTTCCTGATTCTTTCTGTCCATTTGATCTTCAGTATGGAGCTAGCGAAGGCAGCTGTTGATGAAAGTCTGCAACAGGCTGTTGGAAATCCTTTTCCTCACACGCAGTGCAAGTTTCTGACCCGTATAGAAGCAGTGACTGACTTGACATTGGTGTTTAAAATGCGAATCTTGTTCCTTATGCTGAGTGCGGAAGATTCCCAAACTAGTTTCAGGTTGATGAAGGCGTCGGTCGGTCGGTCGGTTTTCGACATAGAACTTTGCACTGATGTGCGGCAGTTCAAGTCGCCACACTCCATGTACCACACAAAGCAAGAGAAGAAAGCAGAAGAACTGCATAATATAGACAGTAAACAGAGGTGTGAGACAAAGGAATAGTAATAACGGAGAACAAAACAGTTTAATTGGAAATCATAAGTCACAAGGAGTGGATGCATCTGCGCCACTGAGAACGATTTTGAGCCATGTCACCAATTGTTTCCAACCATTGGATTTTACCGTCCCGAGGACCCCAACCAGGAAGTCTACACCTTCCTACGTGACTGGCTTAGACTAACTGTGTGGTGAGAGCTGTCTACTAGCCAAATTGGTAGACAGTAATTTACGTCAATATTTACGTTCCCAAGATTTGTCGTGAGAAAATGTGAACAAAGATTGATTCAAAACCGACAACAGCAGACTTTGCGTAGGTGGATGCAGTTAACATATAGAGGATTTGACATTCAAGAAACAGTCACAGATAGATGAAAGATTAACTTTACGTGAGAAACAACCAATCGGAAGACTGTGTTTGTTTGCTTAAATATCCATAGTAATGTTCATGAAAACATATATAAATATGCGTTGATTTCCTTAATAAATGATCTGTTGCCTGACTCTTGCCTTCTGTCGTTACAACTGTTGTGGATTTCATTGACTGGTGCCATGTTTTCGTTTGACCGCCGCTAGCTTTTTTCCAGCCTGGCCCTATATCAGCTAACATTGCCCGTCGAGGAAGGCGATGACTAGGCATACGTAGCACATGTCCTAACCATCTCAGTCGATGTAATTTCACAGTTTCGTCGACTGATTTCCCCTTCTTACCTAGCACTCGATGCCTAACCTCAATATTGCTCACCTTATTATGCCACTTCACGCGGGAGATAGAACGCAGACACCTATGATCGAACACAGATAATCTTTTCATGTCTTCTGCTCTCAATGGCCAGGTCTTACAGCCATAAAGGAGGATGGAGCGGACTGTTGGGCAGTACACACGCCCTTTGGTCGATAGTCGGATATCACGTCTACACCAGAGACGGTGTAAACTGGCATATGCGAAACTAGCCCTCTGTATTCTTGCTGAGATTTCGTCGGAGATCAACCCGTTGGGGCTGATGGTACTTCCCAGGTAAGTGAAGCGGTCAACGTGCTCTACCACTTCACTTCCTATTTCTAATCTAGGGGTCGGTGAAGTCCAATCCTGCAGCATCATCTTACATTTTACAGGGGCGAATCGCATGCCAAACATTCTCAGATTGTTGCTCAAGGTGTTCAGTAGACTCTGCATTTTGTCAGCGTCCTTGATGAAGGTGTATCTTGACTTTCCGATTTTAACTTTGACATCTTCGTCCGTCGGTGGCACAGTGGTTAGGACTCTCGCCGACCATGCACATGGTCCGGCGCACACCCGACATCTATGGTTGGCCTGAATTTGGGCTACCGATATCCATGCTGAAAATTCCACACTTGTACTGAAAATACGGTGTGGAATCAAGCTGTAAATCAATCAATGTTCTGCTGGCCTGTAGTTGAAACGATGCTTCACAGATGAGTGAAGGAGGCAACCTCTATTAAATCTCTCCCGTTGATGGTGATTGGTTGTTTTCATCACCTCCGTCTCCTCTGTGTTCATAAAGACGGCATATTCTGAGAAAGCAGTCAGATTCATTCTTATTCACTGCTTGGTTACCGGCTATGTTACATTTGGAAATTGCCGTATTAATAAGCGTACACAGTTAATGTGACTGCTGAATACATTTGATTTGGTTTCCTTATCCTGACACTTACAGTAATTAGTCATAACAAATTTTATTCTTAGTTGTTAAAAACCTAGACATCTCTAGCAGATTGTATTGTTGGTGAGACAGACTAATTTGGTGGACGGTGACTAGTAGTGGAATCCACCAGCAGGCGCATTTCATCTCACTATTTGGGACTCGTCCATCAACTAACTGGATGTACCTTCATTCCCCAGTGAGTGTGTGAGTAAGTGAGTGATGATGTTCCCAGTGAGACTCGAATCCAGTGCCAATCGTTTCAAATACCAAAGCGTTATCCACTTGTCGATGGATGAAATAATGGGTACCGAGTTTGAACCCTAGTAGGAACAATATCACTCACTCACTCACTTACTGGGGAGTGCAGGTACATCCAGCTAACCGGCAAATGAGTCCCAAATAGTGATACGAAATGAACATTCCGGCAGATTCCACTGATAGTCATAATCTGTCACATTAATTCAAGTTAAATCCTACGACATCACCGAAGCATCCGCAAAATGAGCCGATATGTCAACCTGAGGCCGAACACTTCGGTTCAATCTACCAAATTGAACTAAATAAGAGACAAATTAATGTTTATTTGACAATATGACTGAACTCGAAGTAGTGGACTCTGACTGGATGACTGAATACTATCACAACTAAACTATGACACTAAGAAAATGAATAAATTCCCATTTAGACATTTAGAAAGGAGAAGGATTGAGCGAAGAAATATTTACTTTTCAATTAGATCGTCAACTCACTCTGGCTCTGCTCTAATATACACGTATAGCCGTTTTTATTACAATACACAACAACTTACCAATCAAGTGGCACTGATATGTTTGTTAATAATAATCAGTCAGTTTCAATATGTCAGGGTGACGGGTGATAATTAACGAAGGAAATTAATACACACAATTAAAGCGTAGAGATAGTTACAACACTTGGATTGCAAAATGCATAATTCTTAGGAAATTAAGAGTAATTAAGGGATAAGCGTGTGCACAGGTTGACTACGTAACAGATTGTTGGAGGAAAAATAAAACGATTTAGACAGTGATAACATGTAATTAAAGATGAGGTAGTCAGAAAAACGTATTTAAACGCATCACCGAACACTTACCAACATGGTTTTACAAAGGAGAAAATCGATGCCCCCGCAGTTCCATCTTAGAACATCTGATAGATTGCGGACACCAAGCTACACCCCTAACAAACTTCAAAGTCGTCTACAGAATATGAAGCAGCAGTCTTCCTAAAAGTGTATGAATCAGATTTGTTCAAACTGCAGAAACAATGGCAATTCGCTTGCTTAGTCCCGAACTCTGCATACAGAAGAAGTTCGTTCAATCACTACGCTTGCAATGGACGTAATCTATCTTATTACCCCACAGGTAAATTCTGTTTCTTTCCGTCTCTTCATTATTATTATTTTGTCTTTTCAATTGTAATATTTTACATTTTCGTCTTTCCTGTTCTCTACCCTCACCCGATTCAATTCCTACACCTCATTCCCACTGTTACTGACTTGACTATCGCTCAGTTTCTAGTCATTTATGCTACGTCATCCAATTTATTTCCTCAATTTTAGTTCTAATTTAAATGGCACTATTCTCTACCCCATGTCTACTTAGTCTGTACCTGTAATTACCTCTGCTGCTATACCCTGACCTAAGTTAAAACATTTTAGTCAATTATATTACGTCATCTAACTTACTGACTCAATCTTACTTTAGTTGATGTCTAATTAACCTTGTTTCTATATTAGATTATAATTATTAAAGGTTTAGGTGGAAGCGGGCGAAGTAGTCCGGTTTATACAGCCATGTAACGACGGTCAAGGCGAGGAAAGTGGCTGTACAAATTTATTCTGAACACACAGGTTTGGCTTCTTCAGATGGATTCCTATTGCTTCAGCTGTAGGTATGTATAAGACGAATTAGTAAAGCAAAATTAGGATTAGTAGGAATGCGATAAATAATGTGTTGCAACCATTTCTACGCTTTAATTGTGTGCATTAATTTTCTTCGTTAAATCACCCCATTAGTATGCTGATACTGATAGCGACTAATTATTGTTAACAAACATATCAGTGCCACTTGATTGGTAAACTTTTGTGTGCTGTAATTAAAATGCTATGTATATTAGATTAGAGCCAGAGTGAGATGATGATCTAATTGAAAAGTAAATATTTCTTCGCTCAATCATTCTGCTTTCGGAACTGAATAAGTTTCGTGTAATTTCAGTCATTTTACTCACAAAATAATTGAGATGTAACAGTTTTTTCAACATCTTTACACTCGTTATCTAGCTGGAAAACTATATGCTCGCACCAGCAAGTACAAAAACTCAACCATACCCTACTTAGCTCGTGTTCTGTGCGATAAAGAAAGCATTAGGCGTGACACCTATAATTCATTAAATAGTCAGTAGAACAACTGGACCTCGTCTTTCCAACTCATATCATTTATAGGTACAACATTTTCTTTCTTTCTGTTCCTTTTTTCTCTCTTCTTTTTCCGTTATGTGCTGCTTTGTTTCTTTCTCTCGCTTACGCCAGTAAATATGATAGCTCCTACTTTTCTAACACCTTCAAACACTGTTCAGCTTTACCTTTGCTACCGACATGCCAATGTGTTGTTGTAATAATGAACTAAGATTTCCTTAATCGTTGTGGAATTCTATTTATTGATAATGTACAAACTGGATGCAATACTGTAGTAAAAATACTGAGAATTCCATTCTGTATCACAAGTACTGTTTTGGAATAAAATAAATTATTATTCATTAGAGAGAAGCATCTGTTCCATGCACCTGTGGGTGGGTGAACATATATCTAAATGCCCCGAAGAACAGCTGATCTGTGATACTTCAAGAGAAGCAGATGTCAAGACACTTAATTGATATTAATCATAAAATTGACATCAAAACAGCTTTCAAGGCTATCTTTAAACATAGTCAGTGGTGCTTTCTGAAATATGCTGGTGTGATAGCTACCCATAAAATTGACCCGCCGTTCCATGTGTGTGTACAGAAACAAATTATTATTACCCCTTGACCTATCCTGGTAATTCTTATCTGATTTTATTACCGATAGTTGTGTTAATTATGCTTTTCCATTAAATCTCCTACCATTATATCTACTTTATTTATTATTTTATTTTATTATAGCTTGATTTCACGCAGTATTTTAGTAGAAGTATGGAATTTTCAGCATGTGATATCGGTAGCCCAAATTTTGCAGGCCGAATATGGATACCAGGTGTTTGTCGGCCGGGAATCGAACCCCGGACCACGCGCACGTTTGGCGAGCGTCCTAACCTCTGTGCCACCGACGAACAGCCTCTAAGGTGTTTTCGGTTTTCATATAATATTATTTGACAACTAAATTTGTGATCAAATTGTTCGAAGTATACTGCATAACTGCATCACACTTTTCAGATAGACTCCGTCTTTTAATACAAACTCAAACCAATTTTTTTTAAATGGACTGACTGTACGTGGGTAGTTCAGCGGTAGAAAGCTTTCCAATCACGCCTCATGTGGCCTGGAGGTTCGATCACAGGCCGACACACACGTAAACCTCGTTAAACCGGTAGTAAGGCTGGCAAACAGGGAAGACTGAACGTGAGGCTAGCAAATCCACCCTGTAGAAATAAAACCACTAGCAGTGAAACTTTTAAGCTCTGGCTTGAAGCCCTTTATTGCAGTGTTTTAAACCTTATAATTCTGTTTATCTGAAGGGATGAAACAACTGAATAGGTATAGTTGAGAGAAATTTAAATATTTTCGGATCAATAAAGTAGTGCGGCGGGTGCTACTGACAAGATGTATCAGTGGTAAATATATAACAGCTAAAATATTGAAACCGTTTGAAATAGAAATAGCACACAAGCCAGTCAACACAATCACTTCATTCGATATTGTGCAAACTGGAAGATCCAACAGAAAAAGGAGATAAAATTAACATCATTTACAAAATAAATTGCATGTGTGAACTGTAACAGATATTACATCGGTCAAAGTGGGCGTCTCCTTCGAATCAGAATCCAAGAACACGAATTAGCTGTGATGAAAAGACATGATATATATTCCTGTTTCATATCAATGCATATAGATAATTATGGACATCAGTTTGGTTGGGATAATGTCACAATTTCAAATATAGGAAACACCAAAGCGCCTCAGAGAGTTCCTGGACGCCTGATACTCAAGCGAATATGCAATTAACAAACACGTTAATATACACCGAATCTACGAACTAACACAAAGTAAACCATGTGAAGAGAAATTTCCAAGTCCAAATCAATAAAAAAAATCAATACATATGTAAAGATGGTTACCGGGAGACGCAATTCTATCACTCATGGAAAATTTAAATCAATTCACTTTATGCTAAAAATTGCGCTGAAAGGGGATGCTCTCTAGGAAGGTAGACGACGAAAGCTCCGCAAATAAGCCAACCAGCTTAGAGAACACTCCTAATTACAAACAAAGAGACATTCGTTATCAAATAGCAGAAAGACAGATTTGATGTCAAAGAGAGAGGAAATAAACCAATATTGCAGCAAAACATGGGAGACACGATAAGAAGACAAAGAAACACAATACAAAGGTAGGATATAATCAGCGTGCAACATGGAACATCTGTGCAAATGACGATTTTAATACGTACTATACATAATTTCCCTGTATGTATATCAAATTCCTGATAAAGTATTCCGTCTTTTACCTTCTCCCGTTACACTAGCACTCATGTGACAGAGAAATAAAGAAAATTAAAAATTCAATTTGATATGTGGCAGAAAGGTGGCTGTCTTGTATTCGACTTGAGTCATATAACGATATAGTTTGTCATTTCAGCTCGTAGCATTACTACCTATATATTACGCACACTACAACAACAACAATTTAGACTGGGATAGAGTTGTATACATTTTTAAAAATCCTCACTTACTCATTTTTACATCTTCCATATTCTCATCATAAACAGGACAATAGGGATGTTTATCAATAGACCTTTCAACTAAATATTTTAATGCTTCTCTTGACAGGACATAACCTGCACCACCAGAAAAATAACCATTTCGAGCATTAACCTATGAAGAAAAAAAACAAAGAAAATATGACAAAGCATTGTCTCCAGGGGGAGAAGTGGTGAAAAGTATGGCATTTAACAAATGACTGATTATTCACAGTATCATTATATACTACTGATTGATCCACACGAGTAGTAGGTGGATACCACTGGAAGTGACATGAACACTGTATGTCCGTTTCGATCATTTGGGGCAAAGTTCATCAGCGGTGTACTCCGTGTGACTCAACTTAGAGGGTCAAATCACTTCAAACTATCTGATCTCTGACTAGGCATTTAGAAAGTCTCAGGAACAAAGTCTCACTTGATAAGTCACCAGGAGTGTATGGAGAACGTTTTACGCAGCATACCTATGTTTGACATTCTCTAGCCGACGAATGATTGGGAGGCAAACGAAGGATAAGATTGATAGTTTTGCCACATCTACGTGCATTTATCAGTTCAACTGCACCTGCTGTGACAATTATATTGGGCGTACTACTAGACAGCTTAGCCAACGTGTGAGTGAACGTCTCCGATCGTGGTTTGGCAAAGGACAGACAAAAACAATCCGTAGCTCAATTTTGTCACATTTAGTTCATAGTGGTCTTGTAATGGAGAAAACGAGAGCTTTCAAAGTAATTCATCTTATCCCACCGAATCTTTCTAATAGACTTCGTATTCGTCTACTGCACACAGCTGAGGCGATAGGCATTCGAGCTATTAAACCTAAACGATGCATTCATAAGAAGTTCGTACAGTCATTATCCCTCCGTGGCCTATTAAGACATAACACCACCCCTTGTTTATATTTTCAACCCCTTTCTTATCATCTCTTAATCCTTTCACATCTTCATTTTAAACGTGTTTCATTTACTTCCCTTACAATCTAACATTACTTAATCGGTTCATTTGTTTTTACTAGCCTTTATCGACTACTTCCACCTGAACAGTTGTTTGTTTAATCATACTGTTTTTTCATTATTCGTGTTGTCACAGACTGCCTCACTTTTTCATCCTTATTATTGATAAGACCATTTTTATTATTACTACTATCATTATTATTATTATCATTACTACTCTTATGACCAATTGCACAATTTATATTCACCATCTTATTATCCTATGGACAAAGCACCATGACTGGTTTAAATATTTGAATTTTTATTTGTAAACTTATGTATATTAGAGTTAAGCCTGATAAGATCTAATTGAAAAAATATTGTTCGCTTAAATGTATTGTTCGAAATAATATCATTTCTCAAAAGCAATGTTCTGGAACTTGCCCTGAATATTAGTGAAATGAATCTTCTGAAAGAAACCTTCATCCAAAATGAATACCCAGCAGGATTCATTGACACGAACATCAAACCAAAGGTCCAGAGGAACGAAGCATCACTTGTTTCAAAAAAGATACTTTACATGAATCGGAACTTCAAGAGACGTTTAGCTTGCAATATTTTCACTCAATAGAAGAATTTCAGCATTTTTGAAAAGGAACATTCTTCGCACTAACACTAAGAGTAGTGTTCTCCAGTCAGTCATACATTGATCGGCAGAAGCCTTAAGGACAAAATCTCGCATCTGGCCACTTCTTTCTATGTGCATATATCGGTTCACCCCTTGCTGTGCAGCCAGCCAGGTACATTTGTCTTCCGACGCATATTCTCTCCAAAAGGTAATATTGGTTGTATAAGGTGTGCAATAATCGAACATCTTGTCAACACCTGTCATTCCATCTCAACAAACGCCTCCTTCACAGTGATCTACAAACTGAAGAATAACCTACCAAAGACAATGCGCTTTTGTCTCCTTTGCATTGCCGAATCCTTAACCATCCAATTTGAGAAAGCAGAGTTATGTATATAAAAAAGAAAATCATCCAACCACTTCTACTATCATGGTAACAACTGTGCTGACTTCCACTGACTTGACGTTTGTGTGCTTGTTTGTTTGTTTCCTTCTAGCTCTTTATAAAAATTTTAATTTTTATAACTCTTACATAGTTCCATATCTTCCTTTGTTTCTATGTGCATCCTAATCACAGCTACCCATTAAGCTATTCATCCTACTACGCAACTGTATTCCGCTTATTCAACTTCTTTTATGTGTTGATTAACATTAATAAACGTTTTTGATTGGACACTAGATAGCAACTAGTGTAATGTGTGTGTCTAGTCCTTTCTTTGGCGCAGACTGAATTCTATCAGTCAGGTTTGTAATGTGGTCACCATACCATTAGGTGGCTCGCCATCACAGTGTACATTGTTTGTGATTATATTAGATGGTTGAAGACAGTGGGCAGGAAACCCAGCCTGACTTAGGTTTCGTGCTAGTTGGCACTCACCAGTCAGCAAGGCGTATCTGCAACCTTGAAGGAACTCATGTCCCTTCTGAGATTTACCCAGTGCAACAGTTAGAGACGTAATAACTATGTTTTTTGACATCACATAAGCACTACCCTCTTACTAATTTTCACCTTCCCCCTAGTTAGCATTTGGTTAGTCATCACACTTTTTAAATATCTTGACATTAATAACCCTAACTTATTTTTATTCTGATCGGACAAATCTAATATACACACACCCACACATTCAAAAATCAGTATGTATAATCGCGATTGTATAGCTAAGTGAATGAATTTGCCGGTGAAAACAGACTGTTCGTTGAACTACGTGTTTTGCTTTCGTTATTGTCTGAATGGGGATTATTCATAAATTAGTGAAATCATCCAAAGACACTCCACGAGAATTAATTCTGTGTTAGTTTTCTTCACAACAATGAAATCCATTTCCCAATAACTACCAAAATAACTCCCTTTTCTAACCTAAAAGCCCAGTGTGTTTTGACTCAAAATGGTATACATGCAGTAAGACTTCAAATAATAATGAAAGCAAAGATAATAATAATAAAAGTAGGGATGATAGAATTAAGACAGTATAGTTCATGTATGAGAATGACAATGGTATTCAGATGAAGCGTACACCAAGTTATTGATTTATGATTCGTGTGACGACTAAGATGTTGGCCGGGTGTTAAAACCTATGCAAATGCATATCTTAATAGGCTACTTCCAGTTCATCCATTTGAAATCTGATCCACTCGGTGACACACTGGAGTCATGAGTTGCATTCTCATGACTGGCGTTAAACAAAAAGCTTAAAACACTATTTCCTATTGTTACATCACAAAAGGCATGTACACTTTTAGTCTGAAATCAGATTTCTTCGATTCCATCTGTCCAGGGGTGAATACGGGAACTATTCATTCACTCCTTTGCATTCCTAGTAACACCATACAGCCTGAAAGTAGGGCGAAGAACCGACAAGATAGAAGCTTTGAACACTCCGTCACTTGACAATACTTCAAAATAATGATAGCAGTATCTTTCCCATTTTTTGACTGCACTAGTTCGTTTTAATAAACAGTTTATAAATGCGTCGCCCAACAAAACATTCCAGCATCGATTGACCCATTGAATGAATGGGTACTGTTTATGAATTTGCCACTCATCAACTGTCTGAAGATATGAACACGCTCGAAATTGCTTCAAAACCACGACGTGCAGTGCCTAAATCTTTATCAATCTCATTTAACAGCTATATAACAATGCAATGTGTCAAGTGATCCACAACGGAAAACTCAGCGAGGTGTTCGAAGTGCATACAGGAGTAAGACAAAGTTACCTGTTGTCACGGATGATATTCTTAATTGTGGTGGACTGGATTATGCGTCAGACTATCGGGGGCCAGGAGTCAGGAATACGCTGGACCACCGGTGAGGAGACTCTATAAGATCTGGATTTCGCTGATGCGTTATGTCTAATGTCAGACATACTCGAAGACTTGCAGCCGCGAACCAACAAACTGGTTGGAGAAGCGTGCAGAGAAGACAGGAGTCCAAGTGAACATTGAGAAGACGGAGATGATGCACATAACCAACCAAAAGCAAAAGGGAACCAGCACCGATTCTAATCAACGGAAGACATCTGAAAGAGGTCACTTCCTTCACTAATCTACGAAGCACCATCTCAACTACAGGCGGTCGATACAAGTGAATATTTCAAAGCCTGAGTCCGTAAGGCAAGACAGACATTCATCAATATGAAATCAGTTTGTAAATCTTCAGCGCTAACTTAGCATAAAGAATCAGACTCAGATTTTCAACACAAATCTTAAGTCAATCACTTCTTCTATAAGGATCAAAAACTTGCACTACGTGTCAGTCACGAAAAGCATTTCCAGCAGAATAATGCAGACTACTATCAACATTTGCCTTCTCCGGTTCTATACTGAAGGTCAGCTATCTGGCCACAAAGAATCAGAAACTGTCGGAACCAACTAACCAAGAACCCTTTGCTCAACAAATATTTAGAAATAAAAATGGAGATGGTTTTAGTATATGCTGAGGTGACCGTCGAATAACATCGTGCGCACTGCAGGCCATTGCTCAAAAGGAACTCAAATGGGAGACTATGATTTCGGCTTCGGTTCGATGTTGACATGGAGGAGATCGTATGACTTAGAGGTGAGAGACTATAGGCAAAAGTGGTTTCAGCTAAAAAGGGAGGTAGAGAGCGGATTAAGATGGAGACGTTCTGTTGAAGACATATTTTCTCCTCTTGGAACTCAAGCGAACAATAATAATGATAATAATTGTATTTTACATGTACATCTTATGCAGAAGGAAGTGGAGACGAACAGAACAAGCGTAGAACACACCTTCATGCAACATCCGATGGTAGGCCTCAAGTGGAACCCGATTAGAATATGATGAATTAGACTTCCATCAATGAGGTGGAAAAGTTCATTTGAGGAGCTAACAGAAGTTTTGTAGGCACTCACGCAACCAGCTGGAAGTGACAGCAGAGAAATGGGTACGGAAAAAAACACTTCCATGAGACCGTACATTCCGCTCAGAACTTACGTAATCAGTTGAAATAATAATAATAATCTGTATAAATTAAATTGGTTAGCAGTCTGTAATTTATACAGTTCAAGAAGGTGGAACTTCACCGTAGTTTCATTTGGGAACCACATTATTCTGACCACAATATGCGATCTGCTTGATACCACCATAAATGATAATCAGGAAAGCAAGCAAATCTGCTTGAAATTATATACTACTGATTTATTGAGATGAGTAGTCACATACCTGTCATATCAACCAACAGAACATATTAGCCTGTGAAATCGAAGCTATCTAAACTAGAGATAGGCAATTCATTAGTTTGAAGCCGAGCTTATCAGCGGTGTATCCGGGTTGACTCAGTTCAGAGAGACAAACCATCACTTCAACACAGCCCGATTTCACCACTCCAACTGTGTAAACTGCATATTGTAAATCTGATTTATGGTATGACTAATTCAACCAAGTAGCTAACCTGGCTTGAAATAGGGTGGTTTTCTGATGAGCTGTATCCCAAACGAGCGAAATGGCCATCTAGGATGTAGATCACTTCAGTTTCGATGGCTCGAAAGCACTGTTGAATGTTATGAGTGGTATGCAACTAGTTATTTCAGTCAATTAGTAGTATATATTGTAATTTAATGGGTGAATGGTGACTAGCAGTGGAATAAACCATGGATGTGCATTTCGTCCTATTTAGGACTCGTCAGCTAAATGGATGTACCTGCGTTCCCCAGTGAGATATGATGTTCCCACTGAGGCTTGAATCCAGTGTCCATAGTTTCAAACGCAAAAACATTATCCACTGGACCACTTGGGCCATGAGAACCACCTCCTGTTCAACGGGTCATATTAATTATTGAATTCAATTTTAGATTTTCCCGTCGATTGATTGGACTGAAGTGCTTGGTCTCAGGTTGACATGTCGGCTTCTTGTGCAGATGCTTCGACGATGTCTGGGCAAGTAATTAGAATTTAATTCGTGGGTGGTGACTAGCAGTAGAATCCAGGATGCGCATTTTGTCCCATATGGGACTCGTCATCTGGACTTGCCTACATTCTCCAGTGAGTCAGCGACGGTGTCTTCACTGAGGCTCAAAACCAGTGCTCATAGTTTCAAACGCCAGCCGATTCGTTATCCACCTAAGAAGGAGGGAGCACTTCTGTCCAATTAATCGACGGGAAAATCTAAAATTCAATTAAATAAGTAGTATATTGTGTTATACAAATAATTTATGTCTTTTCATAATATTTCAGTACTTTTGCAACAGAGATGAACACTGAATAATGAAGTTTATTAACAATAACAATAATAATAGTAATAATAACAGTAATACTTTACTTACAGGAAATCTATGCCCCAGCATAAAAGGCATATCAGGTGAATAATTCTGTAAGACATCTAATAAATTCTCGACAATCACATAAGTATCATCATCAGTTTTCAAGAAATAATCATACTCATCACGATATTGATAAATATATCGAAGAATGATGCGCATTTTACTCCATAAATGCATTCTAACCTCAGGATAGGGTAATTTTAAAACTGAAACATGTAAAAAGAAGTAAAAATAGAAAAAATAAAAAATCAATGTCAGTTAACAAGTTGTTTCATTAAGAAGTAATTGGTTTTAAAGTTTTATAGAATTAATTATTGAACAATTATTAAGAGCCTTAGTAAGGTGCTTCTTCAGTAGAATCCAACGAATATGCACTGAAGACACACTTGATGAAGAAGAAAGAAAGTTGACACAAACTCTGGTTGATAACAATTATCCAGACAAGTTCATCAGGAGATATAAAGTAGTCAGAACACCAAGACTCACTCTACAACACCCCTCTTACAAAGACGTGTACATCAAGCTACCCTATATGGGTCATCATAGCAGCTTGACAACTAGACAAAAACTGAACGCTGCTGTTAATAAGACGATTTATGCAGCTAATATCATAATAATTGAGAATGTGAAGCCAATATATCTATCTAAGCCCTCTGAACATGCGAAAAATGATGTCACATCCCACTGCATTTACCAATTTGACTGCACGTGTGGACACACATACATAGGGAGGACTCATCGATCTCTGCAAGTAAGGGCTGGCTTCAGAGTATATTCCTAAATGGCTCCAGAAGTAGTTGGAATCCCCAAAACCCATTAACGGTAAGAACAGGAGACCTAGCTCCTCTATTGCGAAACATATTATGGAGACAGGACATAAAATCGACGTTAACAGATCTTGTAAACCTATCTATAAAACGTGTTTGGGGCGTATCCTGAAATTGGTGGAAGCCCTAGGTGGCAATTAGAAAGTTTAAACCACCTCTAAGCGTTCAAAAACAATTCGTCATCACATTACACCTTCCTTGGTAAATTTGTTTTGATACCGTAGCAGATGTACTATTACCTCTGTTATTTGGTTTAGTGGTCTTCATTGTTCCTTTGACCTTGAATATGTCCTTTTAACGTGACCTAACTTGTCTATTTTCTCACCTCTTACTTCTTTATTAATTTCATATATATTCCTATGACAAGTCCGTGTGTGCTGGATCAGATTGTTCGAAATGTATTGCGCAAATACACAATACACGATTCAGACAAATTACGTCTTCTAATTGCTTTATCTAAATTATTAAGAGAATATTTCACACCTTTAGTTTAACTTTAATTTTTTAAGGCCTCTTCACTACACAAAAAGCAGGTGAACAGTACAACTTAATGTCAAAAAGGTAATGAACAGAAGTCAATATGATCGTGTTGATTACCGTCAGTAGTCTAATGACATTCCATATTTGGTAGGTAGGTTGACAGGTGTCTCATAGACCTATCCTACGGGTTATAAATGCTAGCCACCTATAGTAGATCTGTGGATATGTGTTGGAAGTTTGGTGGAAGGGATTTGAGACCCAGCTGACACACTCCTAAACCTAGTCTAGTTTACTGGACGAAAGTAAAGGTAGAAAAGGGGGAGGAACGTTGAGAATGAGACTAGTAAATACACTTCCTAAAAATAACACCTTGTATTCTATTCGTAATGCAATCGATGAAATCATTAATTATAATTTTTCGTTTGAGTCAAGTAAATCAAAGCAGCCAAACTTATTGTCAAATCCCTATAAAGCAACAGCTGAAAATCTATCTGGTGATCACTAACGATTGACCATAGGTTCCAGGAAGAAGTCGTGACCATTAGGGGTGTCAACCCAGTGGTCGGGAGTGAGGATAAATACTCGCCAAGAATGACACTGACTAGTACCAGTCGCGCTATATCGTGAATCGGTAGAAGTAGTAATTCATGGGCCATTACATCGAACTTCGGTGGCTTAATGATCTACAAGCTTACCTTGAAACTGAAGGGTCTTGGGTTCGAACCCTGGTAGTAGACGTGTACTACTGAAGAGTTCTAAACTAGGCTGGTGAAACAGGTTTCCATTACTCTCCATGGGTTTGCCAATGGTTCTCTAACCGATATCAAACCACGATGAAGTCCTGTAACCAACCAAATCCCTGCAAACCAACCCTTGAAAGGCATAACTCGCTATGATACAGTTTATTGAGAGACATTCATTTCTAAAGCGTCAAACAACAGTTAGATAAATAGTTTTAATGTAGCCTTATTTAGTACTTGGCGTGTTTTTGACTTGGGTTTGAACCCCAGTGAGTGCATATTGCCGATGATTCCCAAACTAGGCTGACGAAACAGCTGTCCAGTACTCCGTGCTGGTTTCCAATGGTTCTCTAACTGATATCAATCCGTGATCAACTCGTATAAACAGTTACTTCCATTCAGTAAATTCTCGTAGCCTAGATTACCGATAATATAGTCACAGATAGACGAAGCCCATTCATTGAGCTCTAAAGGAAGTGATTTGCTACATATTTTTTGTTTGATTTTATTCTGAGGACAACATTCTGCATGATTTAACACAGTTCCATTTGCTTAAAAAAGATGCTTAAAACAGTCCTTATAACATTTCTTTAGAGTCAGAGTTTCTTAACACTGATTTCTTATGTTAAGCCCAATAAAGCAGAACTTCCATAACTTGGAATTTAGAGTACTTTATCTTTAAATGTTTCAGTGGTCCAGAGTTCTATCTCCAGCCTCCGAAACCTCACTAAGCCGGTAGTAAAGCTGGTTACCAGGGTAGGCTTAGGAATCATCTTGTTACCAGGGAATAGTCTTATGGACTTAGAATATGCAGATGACATAGTCCTGTTAGGGGAGGACGCTGACAAAATGCAGAGTCTTCTGAACACCTTGAGCAGCAATCTTCGTATGTTTGGCATGCGATTCGCCCCTGTAAAATGTAAGATGCTACTACAAGACTGGACTACGTCTACCCCTAGCTTAGTGATAGGTAGTGAAGTGATAGAACATGTTGACCACTTCACCTATTTGGGAAGTTGTATCACCACCAACGGACTGATTGGAGACGAAATCTCAGCACGAATCCAAAAATCTCAAGCTGCTTTCGCTAGCTTACGCCATCTCTGGCGTAGACGTGACATCCGGCTATTAACCAAGGGACGTGTGTACTTCTCAGCAGTTCACTCCGTCCTTCTCTATGGCTCTGAAACATGGCCAATACGAGTTGAGGACATGAAAAGGTTTACTGTTTTTGATCATAGATGTCTACGATCTCTTTCTCACGTTAGGTGGTATAATAAGGTAAGTAATGTTGACGTTAGGCATAGAGTGTTGGGCAAAGAGGGAAAATCAATCGACGAGGCTATAAAGTTACGTAGATTGAGATGGTTAGGTGACGTGCTGCACATGCCCAACCATCGCCTCCCCCGACGGACGGGCATTACTAGCTGATATAGGTGCAGGTTGGAAAAGAGTAAGTGGTGGCCAAACAAAAACATGGCCTCATCAATCCATGAAATCCTTGACAGTTAAAGTGAGTCAGATAGGCATATGCAGACTTCCGGGTTGTGGCCCTCGGGACTCTAAGAATCAATGACTGGAGACAATAGGTGACATGGCTCAAAATTAGATGCAATATTGTGATTAATGCTGAAAATTCCATTCTGCATCACAAGTACTGTTTTTGGAATAAAGTAAATCATTATTATTATTATTATTAAAAAATCGTTGTCAGTAGCTTATGCAGATGTATTCAGTCTCTGGAATCTTTCATATTCCTTTCCACCATTACTCATTCTGTTTCACTCTTCTACTTGTCAAAACTCTATTGATTCTCTTCACTCATCTTCTTGTCTACCTTTGTGTGCTATTTGGAAGGTGGCAACTCGAAGTGCTGCACTTCGGTGTCAAGTTCTGTGCTGAATCCAGAGAGACAGACCAGGGAAGGTTGGAGTTGAGGCTATCAACACCACTCCACTAAAACTTAGAAGCTCTAACTTGAAGCGCTATGCACGACTGGGGACTTAAAGGAATCAAATAATGGAATATGCACATTTGATCATAGGGAATAATAAAAAGACAGTTGCAGTGAAGAAAATTTTCTTTTCGACGAAGTCACTATCAACTAGGCTGTACATTCGTGTATTTATAATAAATGGGTAGGAAAGTTCCAGAATAATTTCCTGTTAAGGGTGAAATTAATAAAATTACAATTAGGAATTAATATGCCATAACAAACAGGGGGAGGGACGGATAAAACTGAAAACTTGAAAAACGCGCTCGTGAACACTATCCAGCCTGGTTAGTAAAAGAGAATGAAAACGCGTATATAGTTCAGCGATAGAACATCTGGTCAATTCAGGACATTCAGCGCCATTCGAAAAATCCTTCAAAATAATATACAAGATTCGATCAGACCTATCAAAGAGAGCAAAATTAGGACATCTGGGCATAGCGGATGCACTAACCATCTAAATGCTCAAACCCACGCCATGTATCCAAAAGAAAAACGTCCAACCATTGTCCCTATCATGGCTATCATAAACAGGTAATTCTTCTAACAGTGACTATCCCATCGCCATTCTTATCCAAACTTCCTGTTTATTCATGTTATTTTAAGTTTTTCTTAATCCCTATTTACACTACCATATTTTAATATTCGAACTTCCTGTCTATTTCGTCATTTTATTATTTCTACATATTTAATCCCTGATTGCATAAACAATTATTCGTCACATTAGTTGTGATCCCACTAAATTTTTTATCCAAACATCCTGTCTATTTTGTCATTTCTACATTTCTAACCCCTTATGGCACAATATGTCAATCTTCTCAGTAATTATAATGCTACTTTGTTCGAGTTTTATCCGTCCCCCTGTTTATTATGGCATTTTATTTCCTAATTGTAATTTTATTAATTTGACCCTTGACCGGAAATTATTCTAGCGCTTTCCTACCCATTTATTATAAATACACGAATCAAATAAATAGTAGAATCCAAAGAATATGCACTGAAGACACACTTGATGAAGAAGAATGAAAGTTGACACAAACTCTGGTTGATAACAATTATCCAGACAAGTTCATCAGGAGATATAAAGCAGTCAGAACATCAAAACCCACTCTCCAACTCGCCACTAAGAAAGACGTGTACATCAATCTACCCTATATGGGGCATCAAAGCAGCTTGATAACTAGACAAAGACTGAACGCTGCTGTCACAAAGACTTTTTATGCAGCTAATATCATAATAATAGAGAATGTAAAGCCAATATATTCATCTAAGTCCTGTGAACATGCGAAAAATGATGTTACATCCCACTGTATTTACAAATTTGAATGTACGTGTGGATAAACATGCACATAGGGAGGACTCATCGATCTCTGCAAATAAGGGCTCCAGAGCACATTCCTAAATGGCTCCACCAGCAAATAGAATTCCCAGAACCCATTAATGGTGAGAACAGGAGACCTAGCTCCTCCATCGCGAAACATAGTATAGAGACAGGACATAAAATTGATGTTAACAGATCTTTTAAACCTATCTATAAAACGTGTTTGGGGCGTATCTTAAAGTTTGTGGAAGCACTAGCTGGCAATTAGGAAGTTTAAACCACGTCTATGTGTTCAAAAACAATTCGCCACTACACTAAACCTTCTTTGGTAAATTTAGTTTGGATACCGTAGCAGATGTACTATTACCTCTGTTATTTGGTTTAGTGGTCTTCATTGTTACTTTGACCTTGAATATATCCTTTTAACTTGACCTAAGTCTATTTTCTCACCTCTTACCTCTTTATTAATTTCATATTGTACATATTGTATATATTCCTATGACAAGTCCGTGTGTGATCAGACTGTTCGAAATAAGTGTTGCGCAAATAAATAGTAATCATAAATAATTGCCTTTTAGTCTCTCATGCTTTTAGTATTGTCGTTATTCATATTTTTATTATTGAGAATGATAAGTTCGTGTCCAAGCAACTGCATTAAGAAGCTAAAGCAATCTGGAATCACTCAACCTCTACTATTACAATTTGTTAACTCTTGCATCTTACCTGTTGTACTGTACTACTCTATCTTAGTCTTTCCTGAGCTACTGAAAAAAGACTATGTCACTCTGAGAAGGGTATTCAAGGTTGTCAGTAGGGCAAATGGTACGCAACTTAGTTAGTCAGCTTTGTTACAACATTAGCTGATAGACACCTGAACTCATACGAGAAAGAGTCTAAATCTATATTGTCTGACCCTCAACACCTCCTCAATTCTCAACTCTCCCCGCCCTGTATCTCATCTGGTAGAACTAGATGCCAGCGCAAAAGATTATATGCTCGTACTATGAAGTATAGGAACTCAACGACACCGTATTCGATGCGTGTTCCATGTGATAGAGACAATGTAAAGCGTGGAACTTATGAATTACTATGCTCCCGTTGTAATCTTTGGTGACATTATCTCAGTTAACTGATAATCTTAGCTGCTAACCTTATTATTATTATTTACAATTTTCCTTGTGCATATATAACTTCAGTGTCACTACAAATACCAAATAAGCACTGTAATTAACAATCCCGTAATATTATCTTTGTAACTGTTTTTAATTTAAATTCGATACAATTAGATGCAATATTGTAACATTAGTACTATTTTGGAATAAAGCAAATTATTATGATTATTATAAGTAAAACTAAAGCACTGTAATTAGACTGGCTCTTGACTGTTGAAACGATCGAACTAAAGGTGTTGTAATACTTCTTTGATAAGGGTTAAATTACAGTAAAAAAAAATACAACACGGCTAGTTCAACCAAGACAATCGACAAATATATCCTTCGGTTGAATTGAGGGACAGTATAAGTTTGATATATGATTGTTACATTGTTACGATATAGATATATTACTAACTACAACAACAGTAAAAAATTGAGACCACGGCAAAGTTAAACTTTAAGCACCACTAACTAACTACCAATCAGTGATTGACCTCGAACAACGCACCAACCTCTTTTACCTACCTGGGGAGCATCGTTTCAACTGAAGGCGGAAGTGACGAGGATATCAAAGCAAGAATCGGAAAAGCAAGACAAGCTTTCATTACACTCAAGTCTGTTTGGAAGTCAACAGCACTCAGCATCAAAAATAAGATCCAGATTTTCAACTCCAATATGAAGTCAGTGCTACTCTACGGATCAGAGACTTGCACTGCGCGTCATAAAGAGCATCTCAAACAAACTACAGGCCTTCATTAACAGTTGTTTTCGCTCAATACTCAAGATCAGATGGCCAGAAAAGATCAGCAACAGGGATCTGTGGGAGCGAAACAACACAGCAGGAACCGATTGTGAAACAAATATGCAGGAAGAAATGGAGATGGATTGGCCATACTCTGAGGAAACCATCAAGTGACATCACTAGACAAGCCATTGCTCGAGTGGAACACTATCGAATGGGAAGCAGCGAGTTGGTCGTCAGTGTTAGGGTGACTTGGAGGAGGTCATGTGAAGAGCAGATGAAAACGTGTGGGCAGTCTTGGAACCAGGTGAAGACTCTAGCAGAGAACCGAACGCAATGGAGAGGTGCGGCTGAAGCCCTATGTTCCTCTAGGAATTAAAGGAAACAATAATAATATAATATAACGCACCAGTCACGTGAAGGAAGTATTTTTGTGGATGAAATTCACATATTTATCAAAAAACAATGCATAAAAACTGTATACAAGTGTTGCAGAGGATACCTTTCACATGTGATAAAAGTAGCTCTCAGTTTTAGGTTGGAGTATCAACAGAGTATAACTCCAGTGTGGGTAAAATTTATTTTGATAAAATCCCGTTGTGTAATACTGTATTATTTGCTGAGTAATAAATTGTGCTCGAATCGTTGTCAGTAAATATTACTGTATAACAACAGTGTGAGACTTAATCAAAATAAATTTTACCCATAATGGAATTATACTCAACCACAGTGCAAAAGCGCTATTCTTATACAAATAGAGTAATTTAACCGCATTCTATGCAGGTAATTATTTGGGTCTTCTAACCCTAACAATAACCCTAATCTTTCCTGAACCTAACCCTAATGTGAAAATATCCCTAAACTAACTGTAATCTAACTCGCACCACCCATAATGTCGCCTTTAAAGACGACCTAACTCTAACTTGTCCTTGACTTAAAGGGTGAATTATTCCTTCCCAAACCTAAGCTGAAAATTGCAGAATATCCCACTTAATGGCATAAAACTTCGATGAGGAGGATACTTTATTTATGATGACAGCATTATTTACCAGTGAGCGTTCCAAGGTCATCAGTGCGGTCGAACTCCATTGGCTGTTAGTTAGTGGTGATTAAAGTTTAACTTGGCCGACACCAAAGTCAAACGACCTTGAACCAACCAATCATATCGCTCAGCATCACAAATGGATGCTTTCCCTAATCTTCGTTGAAACATTCACTCTAACCTTAACTATAACCCTACCTTAAACTTACTCAAACGTTAACCCTGAATCAGGATGAAACGTGCAACGAACATTGTGAAAAGTGATTCATTTGTAGTGCTGAACGACCTGATTGGTTGGTTCAAGGTCGTTTGACTGTAGTGTCTGTTCTATGTTGTTGCCTTAATTACATGATATTTCGAGCACAGATTATTACTCAGAACTATATCAAGGTGGTAACAATGCCTTTAACTTTTGGTTTTTGTCTACAGGAGTTGCTTTTTAAAATATCCGATATCGGTGTTGCATGTATTGAGGGCTGATTTGATGATTAAAGATGCAGTTCTCATTTACTCCCACTAAGCGACAAACCTCGTGATTGACAAGTGTTGGTTTGCGGGGATTTAATTTGATTGGTTACAGCATTTCATGATGAGTTGACATAGGATAGAGAACCACTGGAAGTCTACCTGGGAGTAGTGGACAGCCAGGTGTTTCGTCCTAGTTTGGGACTCTCCAGCAGTACACACCTGCGGGGGTTCCAGTCTGGTGACTGCATACTAGGGCATTCATGGGACTGGCAATTAACTGTTTTCTGAAGAATCTCACTGATGCATGAACGATTCATTTTCTGATTTTAAGTGAATGAATATTACGGAAAACTTTCTCACAAGTATTTAGTAGAGTATTAGATATTGTAGTGAAAGGTTCCACGCTTACTGATAATGGCTAACTAGATAACACAATGAAATTTTATGAACTCTGAGAGAAAAATTATCAAATAAAAACAGATTGAATGAAGAAATATGCATTCCTTTCCTATTACTTCCTCATCATCAGCCAGCTCTACAATAATATTTAGCTTTTTACATCAAAATTTCTTACCAGTCAAGTGGTTATTTTAGCTGTCTGTCTGTCTGTCTGAATTCAACATAGAACTTGGCACCGAAGTGCAGCAGTTCGAGTTGCCACGTTCCAAATAGCACACAAAGGTAGACAAGAAAATGAGAGTGAAGAGAATCAATAGAATTTAGATAAGTATAAGAGTGAAACAGAATGAGTAATGGTAGAAAGGAATATGAAGGTTAAAGAGACTGAATACATCTGCATAAGCCATTGACAACGATTTTGAGCCATGTCACCTATTGTCTCGAGCCATTGATTCTTAGAGTCCCGAGGGCGGCCCAACCCGGAAGTCTGCATCTCCCTACCTGACTCAGTTTAACTGTCAGGGATTTCATGGACTGATGCCATGTTTTTGTTTGGCCACCACTTACTCTTTTCCAACCTGCACCTATATCAGCTAGTAATGCCCGTCGGGGGAGACGATGGTTAGGCATGCGCAGCACGTGGCCTAACCATCTCAATCTATGTAACTTAATAGCCTCTTCGAGTGATTTTCCCTCTTTGCCCAACACTCTGCGCCTAACGTCAACATTACTTACCTTATTATACCACCTAACGTGAGAAAGAGATCGTAAACATCTGTGGTCAAAAACAGACAATCTCTTCATGTCTTCCGCTCTCAATGGCCATGTCTCACCGCCATAGAGAAGGACGGAGCGAACTGATGAGCAGTATACACGTCCCTTGGTTGATAGCCGGATGTCACGCCTACGCCAGAGACGGTGTAAGTTAGCGAAAGCAGCCCGAGCTTTCTGGATCCGTGCTGTGATTTCGTCACCAATCAATCCGTTGGTGCTGATACAACTTCCCAAAAAGGTGAAGTGGTCAACATGTTCTATCACTTCACTCCCTATCACTAAGCTAGGAGTTGACGTAGTCCAGTCCTGTAGCAGCATCTTACATTTTACAGGGGCGAATCGCATGCCAAACATACGAAGATTGCTGCTCAAGGTGTTCAGAAGACTCTGCATTTTGTCAGCGTCCTCCCCTAACAGGACTATGTCATCTGCGTATTCTAAGTCTATAAGACTATTCCCTGGTAACAAGTCGATTCCTAAGTCGTTAAGTTCATTTAAGGATACTTCCATTAGCATATCTATGATGAAGTTAAACAGAAAAGGGGAAAGTGGACATCCTTGACGGACACCACTGGTTGTTATCAATTCAGATGACAATTCCCCATAAGCCCTTACACAGCTACGTGAGTTTGAGTAGAGTGCCTTGATTAGTGCAATGTACTTTCTTGGCACTCCCTTCATAGTCAAACATTGCCATAGTACCTTTCGATCCACGGAGTCGAAGGCCGCCTTCAAGTCAAGAAATATGGCAATTGTTGGACGCCTAAAAGTGTGCCTATGTTCTAGGATCTGTCGGAGAGTGAAGATATGATCTATGCACCCTCTACCTGGCCTAAAGCCCACTTGATTTTCCCTCGTTTGTTCCTCCCGAGTTCGGCTTAGTCTGTTCATGATTACTGAGCCTAGGATTTTAGAGACTATGTTCGTTAGGCTGATTCCTCTATGATTATCACATGAGGACTTGTCTCCCTTCTTGAATATTGGTATAATAAGTGACTTACCCCAGTCTGATGGAACCGTCTCTGATTCCCAGACGTTACCTAGTACCTTAGTTAAACTATATACTAGTATGTCACCCCCATATTTAAACACCTCCGGAATAATTCCGTCGGGTCCTGCCGCTTTGCCTCGTTTCAAATTACAGATTGCTTTGGTGACCTCACTTACAGACGGCGGGCCAGTGTCTATGTCCCATTCGGGTGTGTGCTGGATGGCGGGGAGGCTCAGTGTGGCTGTAGGCAAGTTAAACTGTTCCTCGAAGTGTTCTTTCCAGCGTTCGAGGCGTCTATCCTGAGAGCTAATTAAGGAGCCATTTTTCTCACAAATAGTCTCACTTATGATTTGCCTTCTCCCACCCGTTTCCCTGATGAGTCTAAAGAGTTGCCTAGTGTTGCCTATCGCCGATGCTTTTTCCATCTCTTTCGCCTTTGTCAACCACCACTGTTCACGGTCCTTGCGGAGACTTTTCGTAAGTTTCCTTTTGTGCAGCTTTCGCTCCTCATTGAATTCGGAGCTCGCCGGAATAAGTCTTCTAGCATCTATCAGTTCGGATGAGGCAGTCGAAATCCAATTGTTTTTACTCACCTTTGGATTTACCTTATTCACAGCTTTTACAGCTGTATCTATGGCTGATTGAATATTCTTCCAGGCTTCTTCAGGGTGAGCGCAGCTGTCGAACTCAGATATGTGTTTAGCTAGTTCTTCCTCAAATAGGGACTTAGTTTCCAGATCGAGTTGGGGACGTGATGGGTTTACCGTTATTTTAGCTAATATCTTCTAGGTATAGGTGAGGTGTGGGTGAAATTAAGAGGTTAAAAGTCATCAAAACAATTAGCTGATAGATGTTAGTAACAAGATATCCAAGTTTTGAAGGAAGGAGGTGTGAAAATTAATTGTGGAATTCAAGATAATTTGATTCTTAGGTGTCAACAAGTTATTACGCAATCAAGAGATTTGTAAAATAGCAATGATGACTTAGAAGAATAGTATGACTCAATCGAATTGCGTAAGATACAAACAAGTTAGCAGAATTAGCTAGAATTGTGAAAATTAACAAAGCTGAAAGATAGTTACGTAATATGTCCTAGGTCTTTAGAAAACGATCCCCCCATCTTGTAATACGCAATTTAGTTGGTCATCTTGGTTTGTCAAAGGTCAGAATAAAGCTATAGGCAGCTCAATGCTAGCTCATCTCGTCGATACTGGACATCGAGTCGACTCTAAAAAGCTTTTAAAGTTATTTATTGTATTTCACCCATCCTCTCTCATGGTCTACGAGTATGACTTTTACATACAGCAGAGGTTATCGGAATTCATCTGAATAAGCTAAATCTGCGAGTGTTTAAATGGAATTTGTACAGCCCCTTTCTTTGCCATGGCCAACTACATTATGCGTATTAATTTCTTAATACAATTTTTCCTCTCCCCTCTTGTGACTATATTTTGACTCTGTTGTTCTACCATGATTTTAATTCCAGGTGATTCTGCTAACTTGTTCGTATCTTACGTAATTCGATTGAGTCATCCTATTCTTCTTAGTCATCAATGCTATTATACAAATTTCTTGATTGCGTAATAACTTGTTGTTGACACCTAAGAATCAAATTATCTTGAATTCCACAATTAATTTTCACACCTCCTTCCTTCAAAACTTGGATATCTTGTTACTAACATCTATCAGCTAATTGTTTTGCTGACCTTTAACCTCTTAAGTTCACCTTTCACACCTATACCTAAAACTGATTAGCTAAAATAACCACTTGACTGGTAAGAAATTTTGATGTAAAAAGCTAAATATTAGTGTGGGGCCAGTCGATGATGAGGAAGTAATAGGAAAGGAATGCACATTTCTTCACTTAATCTGTTGGTTTTTCTAAAATTGTGAAACATAATCTGCAAGTAGTTTAATTGTGCGAATGCAAAATTATTGTCATTATTATTGTTTGCTTTAATTCTTAGAGGAACATAGAGCTTCAGCTGCACGTCTCCATTGCACCCGGTTCTCTTTTCCAACGTTTTCGCCTGACTCCATGACTACCTACATGCTTTCACCTTCTATTCGCACGGCCTCCTCCACTCCATGTCATCCTCGCACTGACGACTAACTCGCCGCTTCCCATTCGGTTCCACTCGAATGATGGCCAAGAGTCTGATGTCACTCAATTGATGGTTTGTTATCTCAGAGTATGGCCAATCCACCTCCATTTCTTCCTGCATATTTGTTGCACAATTGGTTGCTGCTGGGCTGGTTCGTTCATTGCCAGAGATCCTTCCCTGTTGTTGGTCTTTTCTGGCCGGCCATCCGATCTTGAGTGATATTGAGCGAAGACAATTGTTGATGAAGGTCTGAAATTTGTTTGAAGTACCCTTCGTAACGCGGCGCCAAGTCTCTGATCCATCCATATAGTAGCACTGACTTCACATTGGAGTTGAAAATCCAGACATTATTTTCATTTTCATGCTGAGTGCTGTTTATCACCTCCACACAGACTTGAGAGTAATGAAAGCTTGCCTTGCTTTCCCGATCCTAGCTTTGATACACTCATCAGTTCCATCCACCTGTAGTTGAAACGATGCTTCCCAAATAGGTAGATAAAGGAGGTTGCTTCATCCAGATTTCTCCCGTTTATGCTGATTGTTATCTGTTGTGGTTGCTGTTTCTGTTGCTGTTGGCCAGGAATCTTCATCACCTCTGTTTTCTCTATGTTCGCCTGAAGTCCCTCCTTTCTTTGATGTTTCTTCTGCCAACTTATTGCTTTTCACTACATATAGTTCAATTGTGCAAATGCAAAATAGCTCTACACAAACAATAATGCATTAACGCCTAGATTCAAGATAAGCAATAAGATGGTCTCCAGACATGTATGAATGGTTCCTTTAACATTCTTCAACTTTTCTCATCTTTATCAACCGTTAAAAAGTAATCTGTTCATTAAAAGACATGTTCTCTGTGCATTAGAACTTAGTGAGTTACGACTGTTTGTTGATATCGGAATTGCGTTCAAACTCAAGAATCTATTCAGAGTTTCATAAAGTGAAACAATCCATAGTTCCAATAATGTAAAATCATTTTTAGGTAGGGCTAGTTCGCGCGCCCAGAACAACATGTGGAAACAGTTGAATTTAGCAGAAAGTCGACTGGAAAATTTCAGTTGAATAAAAACTGTAATATTCAGGTGTTGGTTTGTAGGGATTTGACTGAGTGGTTACAGGATTTCATCATGAGCTGACATTAGTTAGAGAACCAGTGGAAAACCAACGGAGAGTACTGCCCTAGTTTGGGACTCTTCAGCAGTACTCACCCACCGGGATTTGAACCCAGGACCTTCTGGTTACAAAGCGGGCTCGTGGACCATTAAGCCACTAACTGATGTCAGCTCATGATGAAATCCTGTAACCACTCAGTCAAATCCCTACAAAAAAACACCTGAATATCAATGAGATGCTCACTAGCGACTTGCCCCATTCAGGTAGGTAGGAGTAGGGGTTCTAGTGAGAAGTCGTGACCAGTGAGGTGCAGAAGGTCGGATGTGAGGAAAAATACTCGCCGAAAACATTGGCTAACGGTTGCGCTATATCGTGAATTGGCAGAGGTTAGAATTCATGGGCCATTGGATCGGGTCCCAGTGGCTTAATGGTATGCGAGCTCGCCTTGTAACCAGAAGGTCCTAGGTTCGAACCCTGTCAATGGGAGCGCACTGCTGAAGAATCCCAAACTAGGTTGACAAAACAGGTATCCAGTACTCCATCGCTGTGTACGTTTATCAAAATGAACTTATTCTCTGATGGAATTGTATTCTACCAAAGTGCCTAAAGTCTGTTGCTAATGTCAATAATAATAATTTTCATAACGGATTGATATCAGTTAGAGAACTGCTAAAACCAGGGGGTATTTGACATTCATTTCACCGTAGTTTGGTACCTTTCAGAAGTATGCACACGGGATCAAACCCGGGACCTTCAGGTTATTAGGTCAAGCTCGTTGACAATTGAGACATTGAGATGGAATTCAGTGGTCAACTGATGAATTCTAACTTCTATAAATTCAGCATTTTAGTGGATCCGCCAGCAGCCAATGTCATCGATAAGTATTTACCGTCATACTCCGACGAACTACTGAATCCTCTTTTTTTATTCCTTCACGGTTCCAGTGGAACGTAGGGCTTCCAGCTATAGGCTTGAAGTTTCTGTAGCAGTGTTTATTTTTACAGGATGCGGTTGCTAGCCTCATGTCCAACCTTTCCTCTTCACCATCTTTTATTTCTGGTTTAGAGAGGTAAAGGAGTGCGTCGGCCGGGGATTGAACCCCGGACCATGTGCATGGTCGGCGAGCGTCCTAACCGCTATGCCACCGACGCAGCTGAATCCTCACTGGTTACGAAACTTGAAACGTTTACAATCCTTACGAATCAACTCTTCACAATAACAGTAATAATAATGATAATCATAATTAAAATTCAAAACTTACCAGCAACAGGGAGAATTGGATCATACTTTGTACTCATAAACAAGTGTTTAGTACATCTTTTAGCCCATGTATTATGTATATGAATTGCTTTTTTATAATAATTTTCTGGATGTGTATTAATATAACATAATATTCTTATTTTCTTATACAATTTAGAAGAATAATCTGTATCGACTGTAAAATAAAATTAAAAAATTATTATTATTATACGAGTTGATCACGGATTAGGATCAGTTAGAGAACCATTGAAAACCAGCCACAGGGAGTACTGGACAGCTGTTTCGTCAGCCTAGTTTGAGAATCATAGGCAGTATGCCATACAGTACTCCCGGCTAGTTTTCAACGGTTCTCTAACTGATATCAATCCGTAGTCAAACTCCTAAAAGCAAATACAATCCTTACAAATCAACCATTGAAAATTAATCTGATACTCGCTAGTGACTTGCTACAGGATGGAGTTTCCTGGAGTTCTAGTGACAGGCTGTGACTAGTGAGGTCCATCCAGTCAAGTGTGTAAGGATGGATCTCCCACCGACGATATTGGTTGGGGTCGCACTAAATCACGAATTGGTAGAAGTTAGAATTCACGGGCTGGCCATTGAATTGGGTCCCAGTGGTTGAATGGTATACGAGCCAGCCTGCCTTGTAACCGGAAGGTCGTGGGTTTGAACCTTGGTGATGGGGGCTTACTGCCCATGATTCTCAAACTAGGATGAAACAGCTGTCTGGAAGTACTCCAATACTGGTTTTCAATGGTTCTCTAACTGATATCAATCCGTGTTCAACTCGTAAAAACAAAATTAATCCTTACAAACCAACTATCGAAAATTATTACTAAATATATACATATATATATGGCGTACTCCAAATATTCATCAGCCTTATTCAACAGCTGTACGACAACGGTACATGTCAAGTGATCCACAACGGAAAACTCAGCGAGGCTTTTGGAGTAAACACAGGAGTCAGACAAGGGTGCTTATTATCACCAATGATATTCCTAATTGTGGTGGACTGGATTATGCGTCAGACAGTGGGAAACGAGAGGACAGGGATATCCTGGACCGACGTGAAGAACCTAGAAGACCTAGATTTCGCGCGTGGATGATTTATGTTTGATGTCACACAAAATCGAAGACTTACAAGCGAAAACCGACAAACTGGTCGAAGAAGCGGCCAGAGAAGACACGACTCCAGGTGAACATAGACAAGACGGAGGTTATGAAAATAACCAACCAACAACAACAGCAGCAACATCCAGCGCCAATCACCATCAACGGGAGGGATTGGAAAGAGGTTACTTCATTCACTTATCTAGGGAGCATTGTCTCAACTACAGGAGGAACGGACGAGGAGGATGTCAAATCGAGAATCGGGAAGGTGAGAAACACATTCATCAACCTGAAACCAATCTGGAAATTTTCGTCACTCAGCATCAACAACAAAATTCGGATTTTCAATACAAACGTCAAGTCAGCCAGTTCTTCTATACGGATCAGAAACTTGATGGGTCACGAAGAATATTTCCAACAGCCTGTTGCAGACCTTAATCAACAACAACTGTTTTCGCTCTATACTGAAAATCAGATGGCCGATGGAAAGAATCACCAACAAGAAACTATGGGAACAAACAAAACAAGAACCAATCGCCCAACAAATATGCAGGAGAAAGTGGAGATGGATTGGACACTCGCTGAGGAGGCCGCTGGGTGACATCGCGCGTCAGGCCAACGCTTGAGTGGAACCCGAAAGGGAAGCGGTGAGTGGGACGTCCAAGAGTGACATGGAGGAGATCGTGTGAAGAGGAGTTGGAACAGTATGGACTAACATGGATGCAGGTGAAAAGTACAGCAGAAGACAGAAGCAAGTGGAGACGTGCAGTTGAACAATAGTGATAATATATTATTATTATTTTATTTCTTCACGTTCCGATTGAAGGATAGAGCCTCAAGCGCAGTCTTCCCTCTTTACTGGCCTATACTACTGGATTAGTGAAGTTTCAGAGTGCGTCTGTCGGTTGAACATCGGCCCCTGGACCGCGTGAGGTGTGGTTGACAAGTATTCTCCCACTGAACCACTTGACACACATTTAATTACATATAAATAAATAAATTTAAAACTTACTATGAACTTTTAGAGTAGAATTAATGATAATAGGAGGAGCATTAGTGGTCATAGTTGTTGTATGCTTGACTGTTGATCTCAACAATTGATTAGCATTATTGTTCTTTTTATTATTATTATTATCTTGTAAAGTTGATGTAAACAGATTGTATTTTTTATTGTTAACAAGATTACTTTTTTCATTAATATTATTAATAATATATTCTGTTAATATATCAGATAAATAATTTTTATCCTTATAATTTTTATGTTGAATATTCTTTATAGAATTATAATTTTGATATTGATACAATAGAATCTCTTCAAATGCATCATAAATGCACAGAAGAAATGCACCCGTGATAAATCCCAATAGTAGACAACAGATGAAACGAATTTTAGAGTATACTTGACATGCTTTTTGATACTGATGATCTTTCATTGGATAAAAAAAATGGAATTGTTAACTTGTTCTTTTTCTCCTTCTTTTTTTATTTTTTTTTCTAAAAGAGTATTAAAAATAAATGAATTAAGTTTTAATCACAGATTGATGCCAGTTAGAGATTCACTGGGGAGGAGTCAACAACTGTTTCGTCCCAATTTGGGACTCATCACAGTACGCACTCACCTCACCGCTGATAGATCATTCAGTCCTTGGGATAAGATTCAATAGTCCATCAGTTACAACTTCTATCAACTTGTGATTGTAGAGTTAATCCAATGGATGCGTACTACCGAAGAGTCGCGAAGTGGGACGAAACAGTTGTCTAGTTCTCTAACTGATATTAATCTTTGATCAAAGTTGAAATAAATGAAATCCCCACTAGTTAACTTTTGTAACCAATTAACTTGTTTGAATAGAAGGTAGAACAAACATTAGTATAGAATAACATGAATCCATTCAATTTCTTTGGTTCTCATCAGCTGTATACAATATTTTGTTTAACAAACAATCCTTCATTAAAAGATATTATAAGATATTCATAGGGAAATGATATATATGAACGATAAGATTATATATATTGCTGTTAGATAGTTGAAGGCAATCGTAAGGGAACCATAGAACTGATTTTCGTGCTAGTTGGCACTTGTCATCAAGGCATATTTGAAAGCTTGGAGGAATTCATGCCCCTCCTGATGCAGTTCAGGCTTCAGCAACACTAAGCACCAGAAGCATGACATTAGTTACCGCCTAGTATCCAATCAAAGCATCCATTACAATCCTACTGAATGTCAACTACTGTAACAACAGAAGACAAGGGCCAGGCAACAGATCGTTTATTTACGAAATCAAAAGATATTTATAGATTTTCATGTACATTATTATAGATTATTGTATGCAAACAAACACAGTCTTCTGATTGCTGGTTTCCCGTTGAACGTTAATCTTTCATCTCTTTGTGGCCGCTTTGAAGTTCAGATTATCCATCTGCGAATTGTATCCGCCTACGCAAAGTCTTCTGTGATTGGTTTTTGAGTCAGTCTTTGTTCTTGTTTTTTCTCTCATGACCAATATTGGAGACGTAAACCTCGACGTAAATTACTGTCTACCAGTTTTGGCTAGCAGCCAGCTCTCACCACACTACTAGCCCAAAAATGCTCATTGTGAACGTGTCTGACTGCAACATGGGGTTTGAATATCAGAGATAACATGAATTCCTTCCAGACTGTAAACATGCCTTGCTGATGAGTGCGGACAAGCAAAAAACCTAGGCCGAAGAATTCCCGCCAATCTCCTCTAGCCATCTAACAAGAATTCAGAGTGCACCATGATGATAAGTCACATAGCACATTTCAAACCTGAATGATAGAATTCAGTCTGCGTCAAACGAAGAACTAGATGTCTCATATCATTTATCACCTAGTCTAATCACTATATATATATATATATAATACCAGTAAAGTTCCTCGAACTGGGATGACCAAGTGGTTAAGGCGGTGAACTTGAGAGCCTCAGGGGTTTATCCCCACATGGGTTCGAATCCCAACTCCAGAAGGAGGCTTTCGGAACCATCCACACGCTCCACTCACACGCGCCAACACTCCCCTCCCTCCCACAGTGAGAAACATGCCCACATGTCCATCCCTGTCTAAGTCACCTTGACATATGAGGTGTACCCAGGTGTGAGTTGTCATGCGGAATGAATGGTTATTGGTTTTCAACTGGTGTCATCTGATCTAATCTGCTCAAGCATCGGTGGCACAGCAGTAGAATGCTCACCAACCATACATGTGGTCCAGGGTTCGATCTCCTGCCACCGACGCACTCCTTTACCTCGCTAAGCCAGTAATAAGCCTGGCTAGCAATCCTACCCCATAAAAATAAATACCACTGCTACCAAAACTTCGAGTCTCTAGATTGAAGCCCTATGTTCCACAGGAAATGTAAAGGAATAAAAAGAAATCTAAAAAAACGTTTCTAGTAAAAAAAATAGTGAGTAAATTTATTGTTAGAGTGGCAATAAGTCAGTGACAATTACGTAATCGCAGATAATGAGAAAATATACTGATTAGAACTCACAAGATTGAAAAGACAAAATTCATAGTAATTTCCAAATTCCCATTTATGCATTTACAAAAAAAATGCAAATTGGTCAGAGAAATATATTGATTTTCAATTAGTTCTCAACGTCGGTTGCCTCTACACTAAACGATAGCTATTTACATCATAATGTTACCAATCAAGTGGTTATTTTAGTCCATTGGTTCTAGGTATAGGTGGAGGATGGGTGGAGTTAAGAGGTTGGAAGTCATCAAAACAATTAACTAGCTGATTCCAGCAACCTCCAGTCAATGTCACGGGTGAGTAACTGTCATCTTCTTTGACTTGCTAGTTGAGCTATATATATATTACATTTATATATATATATATATATATATATATATATATATATATATATGACGACAGAAGACAAGGGCTAGGCAACAGATCATTTATTGAGAAAATCAACAGATATTTATAGATTTTTATGTACTTTATTATTTGTTATTGTTAGCAGAGAAACAACGTGTTCTGATTGGTTGTTTTCCTGCTCAAGGTTATTTTGTCATCTATTTGTTGTCGTTCCTTAGACATTCCGTTGATATATCTGCGAATCGTATCAGCCCACGCCGAGTCTGCTGTGACTGGTTGTTGAGTTCTTCAAGGTTAGGCCTTGTTGCTGTTGTTTTCTCTCATGACCCCGATTTGGGATGTAAACATTGACGTCAATTGTAACCGGAGTGTTCTGGGTTCGAAACGCGGTGGGGATGAGTGTGTGCTGATGAAGAGACCCAGACTACGACGAAATGTCATCCAGTTATTAATACTGTATCACTGTGTTATATCAAGTGAAATTATATAATGTGGAATTATAGTCTACTCTTATATTCCTCAAAACGAAAAAAAATGAATTTCAGTTTTCCCTTAGAAAAGGTTTATGACAAAAATTGTTAGCTGTAATTCCACTACTCTAGATTAGAATATTTTCCTGTTTTGTTATCACTATAACCAGAACTGTCTGTTCACAGTCTATCAATCATACACGCATTGCAGTGTGAAAGTGTTATGTTATTCAAAGTTAATTGGTGGATGGTGACTAGCAGTGGGATCCAGCTGGATGCACGTTTCGTCCTATTCGGGACTCGTCAGTTAACTGAATGTACCTGCATTCCCCAGTGAGTGATGATGTTCCCACCACCGAGGCGGGAACTCAGTGCCCGTAGTTCTAAACGCCAGCCAAAGCGTTATCCCCTAGATCACTTGGGCCACGAGAGCCATCTCTTGGGCAATGGGTCATATTAATTATTTAGTTGAATTTTAGATTTTCTCGTCGATTCATTGGACTGAAGTGCTCGGTCTCACCACCAGCCAATTAACTTCAAGTTACATGCCCAAACATCGTCAAAGCATTTGCATAAGAAACCAACATGTCAACCTGAGACCGAGCACTTCGGTCCAATCAATCGACGAGAAAATCTGAAATTGAATTAAATAGTTATACTATTCGATTTTGTTGTAAGATTTAAATAATGCTAAAAGGATATATAGCTAACTTTTGAGTAGATAAATAATATAGTTTAATATTAGATGGTTGGAGGTAATCGGCCACAGGAAACCCCGTCTGGCCTAGGTTTCGTGCCAGTTAGCACTCACCAGTCACCAGGGTGCATCTTCAGTCACCTTGAAGGAAGTCATATCACTTTTGAGATTCGAACTGGCATTGTAACAACAGAAGACAAGGGCCAGGCAACAGATCGTTTATTACGAAAAATCAACACGTATTTATAGATTTTTATGTACATTATTGTAGGTCAATGTTAGTAGAAAATATAGTCTGTTGATTGGTTGTTTATCACACAAGGTTAACCTTGCATCTCTTGTGGCTGTGTCAGTTCATCTATATGTTAACTGTAACCGCCTGTCCACCTTGACCTTTGACCTCAATTACTGTCAACCAATTTGGCCAGCAACCATCTCTTACCACAGCATCACCCAGTGCTGCAGTCAGTCACAGACGCTACCATGGAGCTGTTCAGGCTCACGAATGACCTCCAGTAGGAATGTATTGGATATTTTGATTGGACACTGGTTAGTAACTAGTGTAGTGTATCTAGTCCTTTGTTTGGTGCAGACTGAATTCTGGCATTCCAGTTTGCAATGTAGCCACCATGTGCTAGGTGACTTACCATCACGGTGCTGACATGAGTTCCTTGAAGGTGACTGCTGAGTACCAACTAGCACTAAACACAGGCCAGGCGGAGCTTCCTGTGGCTGATTGTCTCCAAGAATCTATTGTCAACAATTCAAAGTGCACAGTGTTGACCAGCCACCTAGCTTGATGGTGGCCACATTGTCAACATGACTGGTAGAATTCAGTCTGCACCAGCATCAAGGACTAGACGCACATTACACTAGTTACTAATTAGTGTCCAATCTTAGAACGCATAAAATAATAATAATAATATGAAATGCAATTAAAACTAAAGTGTTATATGTCAAGTGGCAAAGCAAACTAATGTCATATATAGAATAATTCATAGAATGGATAGAACTTGAAAAAGGTGTGCAATTATAAGATTAGTAGACAAATCGAATAAAATAAAAATGTTACGTAATATTGTGTGAAATTTAATAGCATAGAATTTAATGTTGTAAAAAGGAATTGATTTAGAATGACAAGTGGAACAAGTGAACTAATCCCGGGGACAGTTAGAAGTGAGAGTAGTAATAGTAACAATTGACGTAATAAGGAAGTGTATACAAACTAAATAGACAAAAATGAAAAAATGAAAAATTGGTAGAGCTAAAATATGATTGGGGATCACCATACTTAATCCCTCTATGCTAAAGTATGGATATATATCACACAGTGAAGAAACAACATTATTTACTGGATTACAAGGTTTCGAACACAATTTATTGCGGTTCATAATCATTTCATCAATTATGATCACACAACTTCGAAACTTGATTTTTGTAGTTTTCTTTATTCTCTCCTATTCATTGTCGTAGGGGTAGTAGAATTTTCCAGATATCTGTGTGAACAGGTGTTGAATCATCCCTATTACACGTGTTCTCCCTCAGTTGATTCGATAAACAAAGCTTCCGTTGACATCAATCTCTCCCTCCATTCACCCTGTTGTTATATTAGATTATAAAACTGTCATCTTATCCCATCATCCTATTGTATGGATGTGTGTAGTTGCATGTAATGAGTGGTATAGCTGAACTATTCTCTAGATTTCTTATTCGGGTCAATCAATCTAGATTTTGCTAGGTTTTAATGCTCCACTAATCGGACTGCCCCTGTTCTACTACTCTGACCTATGTATTTGACCTGACAATCATTTCAACATGGTATTAGATAAACTAAGTTGTTTTGTTTCATTGGCTCCACTAGTAGGATTCTTTAACCGACAAAGCTTGTTTCTAATTGAGTTTGTGTGGGGTTTGAATGCCAGCCACTTTTATTCCTGCTTGTATTGTTAAGAATTCTCCATAGGGTGGTTTCCAAGGTTCCTTCTTTATATGGAAGAACTACTGATGGGGATTTATATTCCCTATTGTTGGTGCTGTCATCATCCTGTACGTGTTTGACATGCATTTCGTCATTAATATTACAATCATTATTATCACTATCACTGCTATCATTAATATTGATTTTATTTCTACATTTCCTGTTTATTTTCTACCCTTCCTCCCTTACGGACTGTTTTGTATATATATATATATATATATAGATTCACATCCATAAATATTCATCATATGACTCAAGGTAATTATTGTAGGCGTTAGGATAAAAATTATCAGTTGTACAGCTTACTTACTTACTTACATACTAACTTACTTATTACTATTAATAATGCTACTATTGTTATCACTATTTTATTTTCATTATCATCATTATTACTACTAATACTATTATAATACTACTATTGTTACTATTCAATGTATTACAAGAAATAAGTGGATAAGCAGCGAAAATTCAATAATTATTTTTCTTTTCCTTTGAATACTAAAGGTTATTTTATGATGTTTTTATTTTCATGTTAACTTGTACTTTTTCGTTAAATTGTTTCTTTTTTTAAAAATAAAATAAGTTTTTATCAGTAATGAAAGATTAAGCAATATGATAATATATAAGGGAATTTCAACTCATTTGGATTGTAAACTCTCAGTATATTACCCTAATAATAATAATTGACTAAGCATCATTTTTAAATCAGTAAACATGGTATTTAAAAATAAAAATAGGGGCGAAACAAGGATAAGTAGTGTTTGTAAACAAAATGATAACCATCATTATCGTTGTATTTCACTATACTGCGTTCTTCACCGTTTCGTGTAAATTAAGTGAAATAATATATACATATATTATTGTTTCCTTTGGTTCCTAAAGGAATATAGGGATTCAGCCGCACGTCTCCATTGCGTTCGGTTCTCTGCCAACCAGGTTCACCAGGCTTCACGTATGCCCATATGCTTTCATCTCCTCTTCACATGACCTCATCCACGTCACCCCATCCTCTCAATGATGACCAACTCTCCGCTTCCCGTTCGGGTTCTACTCTTGCGATGGTCTGTCGTGTGATGTCACTTGATGGTTTTCTCAGATTATGGCCAATCCACCCCATTTCTTCCTGCATATTTATTACACAATTGGTTCCTGCCGGTTTGGTTCGTTCATTGCCAAAGATCCCTGTTGCTGATTTTTACGGGCCAGCCATCTGATCTTGAGTAGTACTGAGCGAAGACAGCTGTTGATGAAAGTCTATATATATATATCAAGTTGAATTAGGAATTAATATCATCTAGAGTACATCTAGTTACCTGTTCGGCCTTAATTTGGGACTCTACAGTAGATATGTGTACGTATGACCCCACCTATGGTCGAACTTAGTACCTTCGGGTTATGAGATGAAACTATTTACCACTGAGACACTGGGACTCAATCCAGTGGCCTACAAATTATAGGTTTCATCCATTCGCGATATATATAAATAAATAAACATATATATATGCATATAGCGCCACTTTTTTATTATAGCTTGATTCCACACCGTATTTTTGGTACAAGTATGGGATTTTCAGCATATGACATAGGTAGCCCAAATTTTGCAGGCCGACTCTCGATATCAGGTGTGCGTCGGCAGGGGATCGAACCTCGAACAGTGTGCATGGTCGGCGAGCGTGCTAACCACTGTAGCATCGACGCATCGGCGCCACTGACAGTCAATATCACCCTCGGGTATTTGTGCTCAAACCCAAGTGGGTGGAATGTAGAGATTATGGCTTCCTAAGAGAACCTCTGATAACTTCATCCTTCAGACGGTTGCTACTGAGGATTAGATTAATTTTCAAGTAATGAGTAATCCCCATCCAGGAATCAATGAGAGAACAAAACACGTAGTTCAACGAAGAGTCTGTTTTTACCGGCGAATTCATTCACTTAGCTGTACAATCGCAATTATATATACTTATTTTTGAATGTGTGGGTGTATATTAAGTTTGTCTGATCAGAATAAAAATAAGATAGGGTTACTGTTGTCAAGATATTTCAAAAATGTGATGAGTAATCAAACTGTAACTGGGTGGAGGGGGGGGGGTGAAGACTGTTAACGGATAGTGGTGGTAGGTTGTCACAAAAAGGTTAATAATGTTAATTAATGTGCGCCGGTGGCATAGCGGTTAGGATGCTCACCGATCAAGCACATGGTCCGGAGTTCGATCCCCGGCCGACGCACTCCTTTACCTCGTTAAGCCAGAAATAATGCTGGTAAAGAGGAAAGGTTGGGCATGAGGCTAGCAACCCCATCCTGTAAAAATAAACACTGCTACAGAAACTTCAAGCCACTAGCTTGAAGCCCTATGTTCCACTGGGGAACGTGAAGGAAAAAAAATGTTAATCAACACATAAAAGTTGAATAAGTGTATTGTAGTTACGTAGTAAGGTGAATGGTTTAATCAGTGGATTGTGATTACGATTCACATAGAAACAAAAGGAAATATGGAATTATGTAAGAGTTTCAGAAATTACAAATGTTATAAGGAGTTAGAAAAAACAAAAATAGGCACACAAACATAAAGTCAGTAGAAGTCAACATGGTTGCTACCATGATAGTAGAAGTGGTTGGATGAATTTCTTTTTTGAATACATAACTCTGGTTCCTCCAATTGAATTTCAAAGACTTCAGTAATGCAAACGAAACGAGAGCGTATTGTCTTTGGTAGGTTGCCCTTCACTTTGAAGGAGAGATGGAACGACCAGTGTTGACGAGATGTTCGATCATTGCACTCCTTATACAGACATAATTAACTTTTGCAGCCATACAGGTTAGTGTTCTTGAGTCCTTTTGGGCAGGTTACGCGTGGAAAGACCAATGTACCTGACTATCTGCACAGCAAAAGATGAACTGATATATGTACATAGGAAGAAGTGACCAGATGAGAGATCTTGTCTTTTAGGCTTCTGAAGATCAGTGGACGACTGAACGGACAACAAACCTCTTAGAGTTGGTGCGAAGAATGTTCTTTTCAAAGATGCTGAAACTCCTCTCTTGAGTGAGGATATCGCAAGCTAAGCATCTCTTGAAATGCAGATTCATGTGAAAGTATCTTTTTTGAAACGAGTGATGCCTCGTTCCTCTGAACCTTGGGTTTGATATTCTTGTCAATGAATCTTGTCAGGTATCCATTTTGGATGAATGTTTCCTTCAGAAAATCCAATTCTGCTTCCAGGGAGTCAGGCCTGCAGATTTATCCGATTTAAGTGGTAAGGGATTTAATCAGCTTTTTTTCCTCTCAATAGGTACCCAGCTGTAGAAATTTGTTAGTTGACCGTTCCAGTTGGGTTTTCCATGAAAAATGAATTTGCCCAAAAGAGACTTTTCGCTGAACTGCGTTTTTTGTTGTCATTAATTTTCAAGGTTTAGATTAATTCCAAGTAAAATCCCGAAGTGGTATTATGGCGTGTGCTACTGAGAAGATTTTTAAGTAGTATATATTAGCGGATTGATAAGAAGTGGTCAAAATTGAAGTCAGCATTTTAAGTCAATGACTGCACAGGTAGAAGTGTTCATTCCGCAAATCTGTAACCAATTTACTATGTGGACATCAAATAATCTCATTGAACAACTTTTCGTCTTATTCAAGTATTGGTTTGTAGGGATTAGAGTGATTGGTTACAGGATTTCAACATGAGCTGACAGAGGTTAGAGAACCATTGGAAAACCAACTAGGAGTACTACCAGACAGCTGTTTCCTCCTTCCTAGTTTATAACTCTTCAACAGTACGCACCCTCCGCCAGCGTTTGAACCCAGGACTTTCCGGTTACAAGGCAAGCTCCTAAACCATTAAGCCACTGCTACCTGATCTAATGGCCTTATTGTTTAACTTTGGGCCAAAAACCAACCAAATGTTGGTTTGCAGGGATTTCATCATGCACTGACCTCTGTTAGAGATCCACTGTAAAACCACCCTGCAGTAATTGACAGCTATTTCGTCAGTCTAGTTTGAGACTCTTAAACAGTACAGAACAGAACAATTGATTGTCCGATGACCTAACCAAATTTTAATATGGCTTAAAATGTATAAATATGACGTGGTTTTCCTCATTATAGGTCCGTTACCAATTCTCTAATCTTCTGCGATTAGAGAGTCTCTAAAATCTTTAAGATTACTGAACAACTGATATGTTGAGCCACTAGACTGAGGCTAAGTAATTGAAAAGTCGATAGGCTCACCTCTACTGACCTGAAGGTCTTTATTTCGTTTCCTGGTGGAATGATGAATGCATGTTGTTGAAGTATCAAGAATTAGACTGACACTGTTTTTGAGTACTCCACAGTTATTTAATCATTACTGGGTATGATTAAGATGGTGTAAGAGATCAATGACTTCAACGTATTCGCACTACTTGGTTATTTATTCTCTTCATACATACGTTATACCGAAAAGCTTCACAAGTAAACCAGCGAGCTCAGAGAACACAACAACACCAATATTTGAACGTACATTGGATAAGTTAGCTACAACACACATATACAGTGATACAGTATTAATAAGTATTCTTACCACCCAATCTAGATATGCATAAAGAGACACTGGTGAATCCGTCCCTATCTTGGTGATTAAATTTACAAAACAAAGTTGTACAGTTGTGATTACGTCATGCATTCATCTAATTTGCAAAATTGTACTGCTTCATCTGAACATCACTCACCTTAACCTTTTATGTTTTTGAGCTACTTTATAGAAATATATGTTCTGTGATTACGTGATCTGTTGTATTCTTATACTCTTTTTTAGTTGAACTCTGTTTCTACCCAACACTTTTATACTCTTTTCTCAAGAGTTTTGGTCTAGTTATATGAGACACAGTCAACCCTGTTAACTACGGATAGTTTAACAATTAATACACACAAGTAAAAGGTAGAAATGGTTACAACACGCGGATTGCGTAATACATAATTTTGGAAAAAGTGAAGAGTAATTAAGGAATAAGTGTGTGGACAAGTTCATTGCATAACAGAGTGTTGAAGAAAAATAAAACGATTTGGACAATGACAACTTGTAACTAAGGCTGAAGTAGTCACAAGTATAAAATAATTTGGACAGTTATAATTTTTGAAGGTTCAAGGGGAAGGGAGCGAAGTAGTCCGGTTTACACATTCATGTGACGATGGCCAAGATAAGGAATAGTGGCTGTACAAATTTCTTCTGAACACATACAGGTTTGGCTTGTTATTCAGGTGGATTCCTATTGCTTCGGCTGTAGGTATGTAGAAGACGAACCCCATTCACATGTTGATACTGACTAGTTATTGTTAACAAACATATCAGTGTCAGTTGATTGGTAAATTGTTGTGTATTGTAATAAAAATACTATACGTACGTGTATATTAGAGTAGATCCAGAGTGATATGAGGATCTAATTGAAAAGTAAATATTTCTACACTTAATCCTTTCGCTTTCTAAATGTCTACCTGGGAAGCATCGTCTCAACTACAGGCGGAACTGACGAGGATATCAAAGCAAGAATCAGGAAAGCAAGACAAGCTTTCATTACTCTCAAGCCTGTGTGGAGGTCAACAGCACTCAGTATGAAAGTGAAAATAAGATCCGGATTTTTAACTCCAATGTGAAGTCAGTGCTACTATACAGATGGATCAGAGACTTGCACTGCGCGTCATAAAGAGCATCTCAAACAAATTACAGACCTTCATTAACAGTTGTCTTCGCTCAATACTCAAGATCAGATGGCCGGCCAGAAAAGATCAGCAACAGAGATCTCTGGCAATGAGCGAACCAACCAGGAACCGATTGTGAAACAAATATGCAGGAAGGAATGGAGATGGATTGGCTGGCCATACTCTGAGGAAACCATCAAGTGATATCACTGGACAAGCCCTTGAGTGGAACCCGAAAGGGAAGCGGCGAGTTGGTCGTCCAAGGGTGACTTGGAGGAGGTCATGTGAAAGGGAGATGAAAGCATGTGGGAAGACTTAGAGCCAGGTGAAGACTCTAGCAGATAACCGAACACAGTGGAGACGCACGACTGAAGCCCTATGTTCCTCTAGGAATTAAAGGAAACAATAATAATAATGCAGCTTGTGAATGATATCGTCGAAGAGATGGGTGATTCTTCACTGAACGCTTTTCTTTTAAAAATATACATCCAGCTGAGGAGAAACGGTAAAATGTTAAAGAATGATCTCATATTATCCTGGAGCATTTATCATTCTCACCTCGTTCAAAATAATCTTTTTCAAAAAATTTCACAATAATTTGTGACTCAATAAAATCTATACGTGAATTTACTTAAAAATTAAAGTGCAAAGGTCACTGAAATGATAAGATCATATGAGCTTTGAGCAGGGTATTATAACAACTACTCAACAATTGACCTTGAATTACGTGACTAATTTCTCTGCAAAAGGTGATTCATGTGACGCGTAATACACATTCAGTCATTTTTAGGCATAAGATAATTATCAAGAAATGATTTGTAAGGATTAGATTTGTTTTTTGAGTTTGACCAAGGATTGATGATGTCAGTTAGAGAACCAGTGGAAACCACCACGGTGTACTGGACACATGTTTCGTCAGCCTAGTTTGGGACTCATCAACAGTACGCACCTGCTACCAGGGTTCGAACCCAGGACCTTCAGGTTACAAGGCGAGCTCTAAAACCATTGAGCCACAGGGACCCGGTCTATTGACCAGCCACTGAATTCTAATTTCTACCGATTCGTGGTTTTAGCTCATCCAGCCGATATCAATCTGTGGTCACACTGGAAAAGCAAATCTAATCCTTACAAATTAACGCCTGAAAACTAATCTGATGCTCGCTAGTGACTTGCCACAGGACGGAGTTTCCTGGAGTTCTAGTGAGAAGTCGTTACCAGTGGGGTCCATCAAGTCAGGAATGAGAATTGATTTCCCGCCGATGAAATTGGTTGGTGGTTGCGCTAAAATCATGAATTGGTAGAAGTCAGAATTCACTGGCTGGCTATTTAATCGGGTCTCAGTGGCTGCTGAATGGGATACAAGCTTGCCTTGTAACCTAGAAGGTCTTGGGTCCAAGCTCTGATGGGTGCGTAATTTTAACGAGTCCCAAACTAGGATGAAAGAGCCATCCAGTACTCCGTGCTGGTTTTTAATGGTTCTCTAACTGGCATCATCAATCCGTGGTCAAACCCGAAAAATAAGATAATTATTCGATAGAATTTTTTGCAATCAGTTTTTCACTGACGGCACTTTCTATCTGAATCGATGATTTCATTCTCAAAAGCAGCTGTACAGTCGCATAGGTTTACATATATACAATTATTCTGATTTAATTCTACTAAGAGGCTTAGAAACAGCTTATACAGGATTAGAAAATAGTTGTGAAATAGCTTTTTTCTTTTTTTGTGACTGCAGGAGGGGAAGATAGTTAGTTACCCACCTGTCTTTTTGGATAGTGGTTGAGCTACATCACCAAATCGATATAAAGAGTTATAAATCATAGGCCTTTGCACAGATGTGCAGCAGTCTGAGACGCCACACTTCACTCACCACACAAAGCCAGAGAAGAAGAAGAAGAAAGAAAAAAGAAATGCAAAACAAAGACAGTAAACAGAGATATGAGGCCAAAAGAATAGTTGTATGGAAGAACAATATAGTTTTATTGGATATTATAAGTCACAAGGAGTGGACGCATCTGCGCCAGCCAGCCATTGAGAACGGGGATTTTGAGCCAGCCATATCACCAATTGTTTCCAGCGTTCATTGGCTTTTACCGTCCCGAGTAACCCAACCAGTCACTCAGGCAGTCTACACCTTCCTACGAGACTGGCCGGCTGGCTGGCTTAAACTAACTGTTGTGAATTTCATTGACTGATAATGAAGCCATGTTTTGGTTTAACCACCACTCACTAAATCTTTTCCAACCTGATCCTAAGTTATATGTACACAGCTTAGTTTATCAAAAGATAAAGTTTTCTCATAATAAAATGGCAGAGAATTCTATTTCTGAGAGTGCATTGCTACACAGTTCACATCTAACAGTTAAGTTCTCTCTGGTACACAGTCATCTCTTGTGATAAAACTCACTTTCATGTTAACTTCACAATCATGAAGTAACCGTACATTAAAATGATTAACCTTAATAATCACTAAGACGGTAACTATGGAACACAAACTGAAGATCAGATTGCCAGAAAGGATAAGCAACGAACCACCCAACAAATATGCTGAAGGAAATGGAGTTGGATTTGACATACGCTCAGAAGACCATTCACTGAAATCACGCGCCAGGCATGTCTTAGAATGGAACGCGAATAGGAAACGACGATTTCGAACTTGATCTGATGTCGACATAGAGGCGATCATGTAAGGAGGAAATAAATACTTAGGATAATCGTGGGGAATTGAGTACAACTGAGTGCTGTTCAAAATCTCTATTTCATATGAGGCCCAAGGGAATTATAGTTATAATAAAACCTTAGGTTATAAAAATCAGGGAAACTTCTATCAGGCTGAGTCAGAATATTCATTCTTTTTCATAAGGACAATAAAACTGACTGATACGTTAAATCTGAAAGAAGACTTTTCACACAACCGAATTTTCCTCTCTGAACTTTTGTGTTCTTGAGGAAGCTTTTACACGCTGATGTCCTTTAGTAAAGTATTCAAACCCTGTGTATCATAGTGTCTCTAGCTTGTAGATACTTCAACGTGTCTAAAGTCACAATTTTTGCAATATTTGTTCTACAAAATAAAAGTGAGTTTCACACTGAAGCTATAACTCTAGGACATATATCAATGACATGGATTCTTTGTTGAATTTCAAGTGACCTTTTATTCAATGGTCTGTAAGATGCATATATATATATAACCATTGAATCGTCTTCGTGCAGAATTACGTGCTGATAGTAAAAAACACTCTTATGGAATTTATTATAGGCTAGTATTATACAAAACTACTCATAATGAAGATTTAATTGAATGACCACTGAAAACAACTATTACTGGAAAATTGGTTGGAGGATTTCATCATGAGCTGACATCAGTTGGAGAACTATTTGAATACCAACGAGGAGTACTGCCGGACAGATGTTTCCTCTGCCCTGTTTTGGGACCTTTCATCAGTACGCACCCCCCACCGGGGTTTGAACCCAGGACCTTCAGGCTGTAAGGCAGACCAACCCATGAATTCTAACTTCTACCAGTCCCTGACATAACACGACCACTTCGCAATGTCTTCTTCGATGAGATACCGCCTCACCTTCATGGGTTATTGGATTGGGTCCCAGTAGCTCAATGGTCTATGAGCCCGCCTTTTAACCAGATGGTCCTGTGTCCTAACCCCATCGCTGGGTGCACACTAGTGAAGAGTTTCAAACTAGGACGGTGGAAACAGCTGTCTGTCAGTAGTACCCGTTGGTTTTCCAATGGTTCTCTAACTTGTGTCAGCTCATGATGAAATTCTCCAACCAATCAGACGAAAATCCCTACAAAACCACTACTTGAATATTACTGGAAAAGATGATTAAACATATGGTTTTTGAATTATTCAACTATCTTAATTATTACATCATCATGGTTAACACTTATCAGGTTATAAGTATAATTTCATTATTCAAAACTCCCTATGTGACATGTAAAACTATGTAAATTTCTAATATTTACACTTTCGTACTGTTTCTCCAGTTGTAATGTTTCCTACCCTTATGATCTGAGACTACTGTGTTGCTACTGAAGTTATACAATCCAACATATTCTATATCACTTTCTTTGCATATAAATTTTGTACTCTATCATGTACACTTAATAAAAAGCACACTCATATTAGATATTTTGGCTAAGTTAAACTTTAAGCACCACTAACTAACTGCCAATGGAGTGCGCGACGCACCAATGACCTTGAAACACTCACTTAGCAAGTTTTCAATGAAACTTGGCAAATTATATTGTCATCATCAATAAAATATGCTCATTCAAGTGCTTTGCTATTAAATGGGATATCAGGCAAGTTACAGCTTAGGTTTCGGAAAGATTATGTTACGCTTTAAGCCAAGGACAAGTTAGGGTTAGCCTAACCTGATAAAGGCGACATTAAGGTTGGTAGGAGTTAGATTAAAGTTAGTTTAGGGATATTTTCACGTTAGGGTTAGGTTCAGGAAAGATTAGACTTATTGTTAGGGTTAGAAGACCCAAATAATTACATGCATAGAATCTGGTTAAATTACTCTGTTGATTTAAGAATAGAACTTGTGCACTGTGGTGGTAGAGCAAAATTCCATTGTGGGTAAAATTTATTCTGATAAAGTCTCAAAGTGTTTGTTATACACTAATATTTACTGATGATGACGTTTCGAGCACAGTTTATTGACCAGTAAATATTACTGAATAACACTATAAGACTTTATCAAAATAAATTTTACCCACAATGGAATTATACTGTATTGATACTCCAACTTAAAACTGAGAGCTTTTTTTATCAAATGTGAGGGAAAGGTATCCTCTGTAACACTTTTATACAGTCTTTATGCATTTTGTTTTTCATAAATATATATGTATTCCATACACAAAAATGCCTCCTTCACGTGATTGGTGTTTTGTTCGAGGTCATTCGCCGATTAGTGGTAGTTAGTGGTGCTTAAATTTTAACTTGACCGATTTTTTTTATTGATAATTGATACAGTTACTCGTTTCTTAAGTATACGAAATATGAGCATCCAGTTTGTTGAATGATAGGGACATTAATTCTATAGGCATGCCTATTCACTCTTAAGAAAAGTGTGTGTTTTCTAACTTATCGAAAAATATTAAACATACAAAAGACAACGAATCTACTAGGATTTGCTGAAGCAATTGCAATCAAACGTCTCAGACCAAACTTATTCACACAGAAAGAGAGAGAGTGTGTAGTCAATCTCTCGCTCGCCTGGTAACCGTATCACTGATTAGTCATAAACACTAGTGAGCTCAGCTCACTAAGCAAGTTATCATTTTGATGAACTTTAACCTTTTTGAGTTGCCATTTTGACGTACAGGCTAAGACCTGTTTATTAGATATTTCTGTCTTCTCTCATTCCCCTTTTTTCTTTCATAGTTTCACAGAATATAAATTGATGGTAACTTAAACTGAAAATTGTAATACTTATATTCCGGATGCATTCATTTTATAATGTTTTCTCTATTACCTTTCAAACATTGAAGTCTGGAATGTTATTATTTATAACCATTGTAATTTCAGTTAGTTTGCAGCGCCTGATGAGAACCTGCGAAATAGAATGATGTCATGATTTTTTACTGCAAATCTGGTCTTTCTTACTCTATCGAAAAGAAAATGTAAATTCTTTTTGTTTCATTTCCTATACGTTTTGAGTAGAATCGAAGGCGTCAAGCGTTGAAGTTTCAGTAGCACTGGTGTTATTGTTTGATCTATGGGGTTGGGGTACCTTACATCACGCCAAAACTTCCCTCTTTAATGGGCTTACTATGGGGAAGGCATGGTTTCGGAGTGAAGTGGTAGAGCACGTTGACCGCTTCACTTATTTGGGAAGTACCATCAGCCAGTGCCAGCGCGTTTATCTCTGACGAAATCTCAGCACGGATACACAAGATTCGTTCCGCTTATGCCAGTTTACGCCGTCTCTGGCTTAGTAGACGTGATATCCGACTACCGACCAAAGGGCGTGTGTACTGCTCATCAGTCCACTCCGTTCTCCTTTATGGCTATGAGACCTGGCCATTGAGAGTGAAAGACATGAAAAGATTAGCTGTGTTCGATCATAGGTGTCTGCGTTCTATCTCCCGTTGGAAGTGGTATAATAAGGTGAGCAATATTGAGGTTAGGCGTCGGTCGACTGATAGGTAAGGTGGGAAAATCAGTCGAAGAGGCTGTGAAATTACATCGACTGAGATGGTTAGGACATGTGCTACGTATGCCTGGGCATCGCCTTCCTTGACGGGCAATGTTAGCTGATATAGGGTCAAATTGGAAAAGAGCTAGCGGCGGTCAAACCAAAACATGGCACCAGTCAATGAAACCTACAACAGTTAGTCTAGGCCACGTAGGAAGGTGTAGACTTCCTCACTGGTTGGGGTCCTCGGGATGGTAAAAACCAATGGTTGGAAACAATTGGTGACATGGCTCAAAATCGTTCTCAATGGTGCAGATTCATCCACTCCTTGTGACTTATGATTTCCAATGAAACTGTTTTGTTCTCCGTTATTACTATTCCTTTGTCTTACACCTCTGTTTACTGTCTATATTATGCATTTCTCCTACTTTCTTCTCTTGCTTTGTGTGCTTCATGGAGTGTGGCGACTTGAACTGTCGCACATATGTGCAAAGTTCTATGTCGAAAACAGACAGACAGATAGATTGACTGTCTGACTAATTGAGTTTCAATTTAGAAACCTAAGCAAAGGTGCAGCAGCTCAAAATGTCACACGCCATATAGTACACAAATGTGGGGAAATAAGAGATTCAGAAGAACTACAGTGATTACCAATGTACGGCAGAGAGAGAGGGAGGTAATTACATGGAAAAATATTACGGTTTAATAGATATGGGTGATTACAAATGAATTAGTGCACCTGCCTCATTGAGAACAGTTTTGAGCCATAGCACCAACATTAATGTAAATGTAATCTACCAAATACCATCTAATGAATGTCAGGTCAATAACATTGGTCAAACCAGTAGATAAGGGTCATATAATGGAGAAGATATGTAGCTCAGGTGGATAATTTTGATGTAGTTGTGTTCTCTGAGCTGGATAGTTTATTTGCGAAGCTTTCATTGCCTAGAAGGGCAACTCAGAGAACACAACTACACCAAAATTAGGGTCAACCAGATTATTGGAACATGAACATTTGGCTAGCCAGGGCTAGAATAATTGACCCTGACAAGTTAAATAACCTAGAAAAAAGGTCAGCCATTTCACTGCACTGCATTCACTCGCTTGTAACGGCGAAATAGGGTTGGTGGGACAGGGTTAGAGTATTAAAAAGTAATATAGTGGTTAGGTGAAGAGAGAGGTTAAACACTGAAGCTTTGTTTATCGATTGGGAATGACGCAACGCCTATCCCGGAGATATGGAAAGTGGCAACAAACAACAAATGGAACTTGGAGAGATAGAAAGAGTGAAAATAAATAAAATTATGAAAAAGTGTGACTAAGTTGATATGATTATGAGCAGTAGTTTATGATTGAGACCTTATCATCTAGCTGTTAATATTGCATCACTGTGTGATTATTAAAATAAACTTATCTAATATGGAACATCACCAACAGTCCTAATCCATAGGTTCTTTCTTAGCCTTCCGAGGACCTCGATCAACCAGTCTACACCTGCCTACATAGCTGGCTGAAACCAACTGTTAAAGATTACATAGATTGACGCCTCGCTTTTCTAACCTATTCGTATATCAGTTAACACTGCTCAACGAGAAAGGCAGTGGTTGGACATGCGCTTCTCTACCTATCTTAATCATTGTAGCTTTCATAACCCCAGTGACTGACTTCCTCGCCTTACCTAACACTCCACGCCTAACGTCAATATTGCTCACCACATGGTACCAATCAACACGGAAGAGAGAAAGCAAATATCTTTGACCAAAAAGAGGTAGCTTTCCATATCTCCCACTTTTAATGGCTATGTTTCACAGTCACAATGGAGGACAGACTGAACTGGCTCACAATGCACATATCCTTTGATGGATAGTCAGCTGAGAACCTGGATCTCTGGTGGGGTTGAAGAGCATTCTACCTCCAGCTAGTGACTATTCGTACATATTTCAATTACCTCTGTTATCACAGTCTAAACTAACAATTAGCATGACTTCCTTTCTTAATAAGGTAACAAAACACGGATATTAGGCTGAGTAAATGGGAAATGATGTCGGGGAAATGTTTTCTGACGACTTCTCTCATCATTATTATTATATTGTTAATCCGTTGGGATCCGAGTGGAACCTAGGGCTTCAACAACACATCTCCTCTTTGTCATATCTTCTGCTGTCCTCTTCAAATGGCTTGCTTCATGATTTCCCGTCACCTCTCATCTATTCCTCACACAATCCCCTCTATGTCACTCTCTCACTAACGACCCACTCGTCACTTCGCATTTGGATTCCACTCGAGCGATGGCCTGAATTGCGCGGGATATCATTCAACGGTTTCCTGAATGTATGCCCGATCCATCTTCATTTTCTTCTATATACTTGTTGAGCGACCGGCTGTTGGTTGGTTTGTTCCCAGCCAGAGTTTCTTGTTGCTAATTCTGTCTGACAAACCATTTGATCTTCACTATGGAGCCAGTGAAGTGGGCAGCTGTTGATAAAAGTCTGTAACTGGCTGTTGGAAATCCTTATCGTGACACTCCCGCCAAGTTTGTGAACGGTAAAGAAGGACCGGCTTTCCGTCGGTGTTGAGAATCCGAATCTTGTTCCTTATGCTGAGTGCAGTACATATGTACGCAGCACCAACGGACTGATTGGCGACGAAATCTCAGCACGAATCCAAAAAGCTCAAGCTGCTTTCGCTAAATTACACCATCTCTGGCGTAGGCGTGACATCCGGCTTTCAACCGAGGGACGTGTGTACTCCTCAGCAGTTCACTCCGTCCTTCTCTATGGCTCTGAAACATGGCCAATACGAGTTGAGGACATGAAAAGGTTTACTGTTTTTGATCATAGATGTCTACGATCTCTTTCTCACGTTAGGTGGTATAATAAGGTAAGTAATGTTGACGTTAGGCATAGTGTTGGGCAAAGAGGGAAAATCAATCGACGAGGCTATAAAGTTACGTAGATTGAGATGGCTAGGTGACGTGCTGCACATGCCTAACCATCGCCTCCCCCGACGGGCATTACTAGCTGATATAGGTGCAGGTTGGAAAAGAGTAAGTGGTGGCCAAACAAAAACATGGCCTCATCAATCCATGAAATCCTTGACAGTTAAACTGAGTCAAGTAAGGAGATGCAGACTTCCGGGTTAAGGCCCTCGGGACTCTAAGAATCAATGGCTGGAGACAATAGGTGACATGGCTCAAAATCGTTGTCAATGACCTACGCTGATATATTCAGTCTCTGTAATCTCTCGTATTCCTTTCTACCATTACTCATTCTGTTTCACTCTTATACTTGTTAAAACTCTATTGATTCTCTTCACTCATTTTCTTGTCTATCTTTGTGTGCTATTTGGAACGTGGCAACTCGAGCTGTTGCACTGTTGCAAGTTCTATGTTGAACCCAGACAGACAGACAAACGCAGAATTTATATATTCAATGGGACAATTAGATTAAAACAGATGAATTTTGAATTCAGAGTTATTAATTACCTTTTCTTTTTGACCATTTTTATCATTCGCTTGTATTTATACATGACAACGTAAAATTTTCTCCAAAGTATTAAATTCATTACTACCATCCATGTTGAAGATACACATTTTACCTTATTTGGAAATACAAAGCCTGACTTGTATTTTAGAATGACACTGACCTTCACTTGAAATGAACCACTCAAAGTTACTCCAATTTTTTTTTTTTTTTTTTTGATTTACAGCTTGATTTCCACACCGTATTTTCAGTACAAGTGTGGAACTTTCAGCATGGATATCGGTTGCCCAAATTCAGGCATACCATAGATATCGGGTGTGCGCCGGCAGGGGTTCGAACCCCGGACCATGTGCATGGTCGGCGAGAGTCCTAACCACTGTGCCACCGACGCACAGTAGTGGGAATTTTTTGAGGATAAATGTATGTTGGAAGAAAGCAGAACAAACAAAAGCAAGCAAGTTCGACGAAGCCGAGAATAGTTCGTTTTAAAGAAGGCGAAAAATGAACAGTTGAACTATGTTCACTATAAATGATTTCCAGGAATATGACAGTCCAAACTACTGTGATATTCGTTGGCAATAGTTTCATGGCTCATGATGAAAGATAAAAATATAAACTTAGAACATTTGTGAATAACGTCATCAGCCCACTAACCACACTTCACGGTAGTGCACAAACTACGAGTAAGCAAGATTACTACGCTGAAAACTGATTTGTATTCATCAGATACTGAAATTTGATTGTACATGACTCATTACTAGGCCTGTTGACATCTTTAGTTCATATTTCATTTCCATGTATACCCTAGGCTATAAATTGCTATCACTTTAATGATGATACGGTGTGAGAGGAACAATGATGACGGTGAAAAATACTATATGTATTAGAAGACAGTTTAAACAAGCGAATTCATGTATTGGTTTGTAGGGATTCGGTTGATTGGTTACAGGATTTCATCATCAGCTGACATTGGTTAGAGAACCATTAGAAAACCTGGGAGTACTGGACAGCTGTTTCGTCCTAGTTTGGGACTCTTCAGCAGTATGCACCCACCAGGGACTGGGTCCCAGTGGCTTAATGGTATGCGAGCTCGCCTTGTAACCAGAAGGTCCTAGGTTCGAATTCCGGTGGGTGTGTGCTGATGAAGAGTCCCAAACTAGGACGAAACAGCTGTCCAGTACTCCCAGGTTTTCCAGCGGTTCTCTAACCAATGTCAGCTCATGATGAAATCCTGTAAGCAAGCAAATATTTACTCTCGGTAAATTCTCATCAGGCTTTACAGTTACATGATTCAATATAAGTCTAAGACATTTGAAACAGTGAGAATCAATAGAATCAAATGTTATGAAGGAGAATATCAGCAGGAAAATAATAATAACAATAAATTATGAAACAAATATTAAAAACTATGTCAGAGGGTTTGACATTGATAATGAAGTTAGCAGTACAAATGAAAATAATATTCACAGTTATATGGTCTCACCGAGACAACTATTCTAAGTCCAGGTTAAAGACCATAGGAAGGAGAGAGAGAGACTGAACAACCGCTTTCTAGACACAAAGAATGGACTTAAAAATTCTTCTGGTCACCGCGTCAGACATGCTTAGTATTCGAAGACGTACTGCCAACTTCATTATCAATGTCATAATGTGCTATAATTTTTTAATATTTGTTTTATTTATTTTTTTTTGATCATAGCTTGATTCCACACAGTATTTTTGGTAGAAGTATAGAATTTTCAGCATATGATATCGGTAGCCCAAATTTTGCAGGCCGACCAGTGATATCAGGTGTCCGTCGGCCCAGGATCGAACTCCGGACCATGTGCATGGTCGGTGAGCGTCCTAACCCCTATGCCACTTGTTAAATAAAACTATCTTAATGGGGATTTTCAAATTACATATATAACTGCAAAGTTTTGACTGGAAACTAGTCAGTAACTAGTATAATGTGTCTAGTCATTTGTTTGGTACAGATTACCTCCAACCATCCAGTATCAACTACTGAAAGTGCGCCGTGGTGGTGAGCCACCTAAGTTTGTGATGGCTATATCGCAGACTTGACTAATCGAATTCAGTCTGCACAAATATAGGACTAGACACATTACACTAGTTACTAACCAGTATCCAATCAAAGTATCCAATTCATTTCTACTGGAGGTCAATAGCGAGCCAGAATAGCTAGCTCAGTGGTAACGTCTCTTACTGACTGCAGCACGGGGTGACGCACGTTTGAATCTCAGAAGGGACATGATTTCCTTCTAGGTTGCAGATACGCCTTGTTGACTGGTGAGTGCCAGCTAGCATGACACCTAGTCCAGGTGGGGCTTCCTGTGACCGATTGCCTCCAAACATCTGATATCAATACCTGCTAAGTGTTATGATTTCTGTCTATATCATGAGCTGATATTAGTTAGAGAAGCACTGAAAACCAGGGTGTACTCCATAAATATTTCGTCCTAGTTTGGGATTCTTCATCACTACTTACCTATCATTCCAACACGAGGATCAAACCAAGGATCTTCGGGTAACAATTTGATCTGCCTGCCATCCAGTCACAGGAATGAAGTCCGGTAAGCCATAAATTTTAACTTCTAACACTTTGTGGTGTATACAGATCCACCTCCAGCCATCTAAGTTGATGGACGCCGCCTACCACTATTTCTCACTAGAACTCTAGTCAACTCCAACCTGTAATAAGTTACCGGTAGGCGTTAGATTAATTTTCAGATAATGGTTTGCAGGGATTTTATTCGATTTTGAATCATATCATGAATATGCTTCAACATGTGATTCCTAACACTTCAGGGATTCAATTCGTCCAACCATATAGCTTGAATGAAAAGCTGAATACTCTTCATGTTGGCGTGATTTTTTATCTCTTTTACCTATAACTCCCTTTTTCATCTTAACTATAAGTTCAACCAACACAGCTCATGTGGATTTAAGTTATTGAAATTACACTTACTAATAAAACTGAGATTCATTGTTGACAACTTTATGAATTGTCAAAATTTCTTGGTTTTGTCTAGCATTCCTACTTCTCTAACAGAATGCAGTACACTGTATACAAAGGTAAATCCTCCTCTGCTGTGCTCACTGAAGCTGGTGTCCCCCAAGGTACTGTAATCTCCCCACTTCTCTTTTCTTTCTTTCTGCATGACTTACCATCTTCAAATGACATTAATTTTGTCAAATATGCTGACGACCTGACTGTATCTTTGCCTATCAAATATCAAAGTGACTGCTCTAAACTTAATGGCCTTCTATCAGAAATCAGTCAGTGGTCCAAGGAAAACGGTCTTACCTTAAACCCCTCCAAATGCCAAACAGTCAATTTCACCTTTAGGCATAAATCTGACCCAAACAAACTGGTTAGCACTCACGAGGTGTGCAACATAGATGGCACTGAAACAGAAATTAAGTCGGAAATTAAATATCTTGGCGTCGTTCTGTCTGCTGATCTTTCCTGGTCGTCTCATATCTTAGCGATTTCTAAGAAAATATTTCGTCTTACTTTCTACATCAAGAAGTTAAGACATTCTGGTATAACCCAACCCTTACTCCTACAATTCGTTAATTCTCGCATTCTGCCTATTATTCTCTACTGTTCCCCCTTAGTTTTTCCCTGGCTACTGAAGAAAGACTATAACGTATTACGCAAGATGTTAAAGGTTGTCAGCAGGGTAAGCAACGTGCCACTTAGCCAGCTTGTTAATATTCTGGTCGGCAGGCACATGGACTCATGTGAAAAATGGGCCAAGTCCATTTTATCTAACTCACACCGCCCTCTTCACTCACAACTCTCCCCTTGCATCTCATCAAGCAAAACCAGAAGCCTATATAGAAAACTATATGCTCGCATCAGCAAGTACAAAAACTCAACCATACCCTACTTGGCTCGTGTTCTGTGTGATAAAGAAAGCATTAGGCGTGACACCTATAATTCATTAAATAGTCAGTAGTACAACTGGATCTCGTCTTTCCAACTCATATCATTTATAGGTACAACGTTTTCTTTCTTTCTTTTCCTTTTTCCGTTATGTGCTGTTTTGTTTCTTTCTCCCGCTTACGCCAGTAAATATGAAAGCACCTACTTTTCTAACACCTTCAAACACTGTTCAGCTTTACCTTTACTACCGACATGCCAATGTGTTGTTGTAATAATGAACTGAGATTTCCTTAATCTGTGTAGAATTCTATTTATTGATAATGTACTAACTGGATGCAATACTGTAGTAAAAATGCTGAAAATTCCATTCTGTATCACAAGTACTGTTTTGGAATAAAGCAAATTATTATTATTATTAAATAGGATGTCATTTTTATCAGGTAGATTTGCATTATTCGCCTTTTAAACGATATTCAAAATGATTATTACCACCGACTTATATTAATCCTAATTAGATTGATGCTTAATCTTACCACATCGTATAGATATTGTTTTTGTGGCGAAGAAAATTCAGTCCTGGCAATATTTCAGATACAGAACATTTTCTTGATTGGACACTAGTCAGTTAACTAGTGTGTAATGTGTCTAGTCCTTGGTGTTGGGGCTGACTGAATTGTATCAGTCATATTTGTAATGTGACCACCATTCTAGGTGTATCGGCATCACGACACACTTAGAATTGTTGATATTAGATGGTTGGAGGCAATCTGCACCAAACAAAGGACTTGACAAACTACGCTAGTTACTAGCCAGTTTCCAATCAAAATATCCAATACAGTCCTACTTGAAGTCATTCGCGAACCTAAATTGCTCCGTGGTAACTTCTCTGACTGACTGCAGCGCTGGGTGATGCACGTTTGAATCTCAGAAGAGATATGAGTTCTTTCGAGGTTGCGGATACTCTTTGCTAACTGGTGAGTGCTAACTAGCACGAAACCTAGGTTAGGCGTGGCTTCCTATGACCGATTGCATCCAATATTCGCAGCACACAACACAACCTACTCACGTGCTTCATCTCTCTTCATAATAATGGGCTTCATACGCCCGAATACACCTATACAATATCTATCACTTATGCTCACTTTGCAGCTTTTCGTCATAAGGAAACCTTAAGAGGATGAAAATCCAGAGAAAACACCCAGATATTATTAGTCTATTTGAAAAAGGTGAAAATTTTTTTCAGTGAACCAAAAGCCTAAATCAATATACGGATTCGTGAACAGGCTTCGGTGAATTAATATGTTTTTCATGGTCTACAAATCTCCTCCATGTCTTATCTTTCACCTCAATCCAAGACTTTCGGTTATTTTCTAAAGTCAGTAAAGGTAAGTTTTGTGTTTGCTTAATCAGCTCGTATCCCTTGTGCCTTTTCCTATAAGTTAGTGATTGGTAATGATTACCGGTAATTTTCAACATGCTCCTTTTCCACGAATTACCAACGAAACAAACAAAAAGGTCACGGAGTCATAAAAGCAAAACTTTTGATTTCTTTCAAGTAATACTGGATAATAAAATATGAAGAGTTAGACTCTAATGGAAATATTCGATTTGATTTCAATCAAGGGAAACTTTCCCCTTATGTTATACTTCTTGCTAATTATTGTTTCTGCTTTCTAATCCTATTCTTGCCAGATGATGTCATTCCTAACATAGAAGTAGCGTTAAGTTCAACAGATAAGACGACAGTAGAAGATGTTCGAACTCTTAAGAAACAAAACAAAGCACAGTCAAACTTAACGAATTCGGAAATACTAGCTCTAATTAATCTTATAATGGATAAAGACATCGTCATCACAAAAGTTGACAAAGGAAACTCTACAGTAGTTTTGGATAAATCTGACTATATAAGAAAAGTCACTGAACATATTGAGATGGGTCCATATGAGGAAATTAAGAAGCCTGTTGATACAGTAATGAATAAGATCAAGAAATCGACAGAGGATTTAATAAGTAGTGTGAAGCTGTCATTGGGTGAGTCCAAATGGTTTAATTTAATGCCTAAAACTTATAATGCTAGTAGAATATACGGTACTATAAAAATACATAAACCAGGTTACCCCATAAGACCAATAGTAGCGTTTATAAAAAGCCAACGCATTCTAATACATATTTAGACTTTGATTCATCTCATCTGTTATCTATCTATGAGAGCTGGCTTAGTTAAATGTTTAACAAACCGATGAACAAACAAATGATGAAATGAAACAGATAAAAGAGGCGTTGGTGTTAAATAACTAACTCTCCTATAAAATTCATTAAGAAGATTAGAAAAGTTCAACAGCAAAATAAAAATGACAGTGAAACTAATAATGGTAACATAAATAAGAGAGAATGTAAGGCATCTACTATTATACCATGTAAGGAGAGGACATCTGAGACCATATTCAGGATTCCCAATAAAGCAGGAACTAGGGTGACATTCAAACCTACAAACTCACTCAGAGAGGACAAGCTCTGTAGGCTAAAGGATCCTGTAGGTTGACCCAGTTACACAAAATAATATAATTTAAAAATTACCTTGGAATGACTGTGAGTTAAGTCAACTACATAGGCCAAACTAGTAGATAAGAAGTAG
>OX235274.1:11146109-11167386 GCA_944472155.2 Trichobilharzia szidati | reverse complement strand
AGTGACCCTATTCATTGTATTCATAAATGATATTGTTTCTATGATCAAGTATGGCAAGCCATACCTCTTTGCAGACGACCTCAAAGTTGTCTATGATTTCGACTATAATGATATGAATATTGTTAGTAAAATCCAAGAAGACCTAAATAGTCTATGTAATTGGAGTGAAAAGTGGCAGTTAATGTTCAATCCAGCTAAATCTGGGATAACATACTTCGGACGTTGGAAACCTAGCATGTGTCTATACATGTACGGTGACCTTGTCTCAAACACGAACACAGTCACAGATCTCGGGGTAACATACTCAGATCTTACCTTTACTGAACATGCAAATAAGGTGGTATCTGATTGTAAACGTCTAACCGGCTTTGTGCTACGCAACTTTTACACCCCAGAAGCCAGATTAGCCATATATAAGATATGCATTCGCCCCAAACTTGAATACTGTGCCCACTTATACAGTAGCTTTAAATCAGCAGACAGAAAAAAAGTTGAAAGTGTCCAAAGATTCCTCACGAAACGCATATTAGGTTATGATCAGCAAATAGAATACCTTGACAGATGTATTCGACTGGACTTAGAACCCTTATGGTTAAGGAGAGTGAAGTGCAATTTATTTCTCTTATTCAAAGTTATAAGAAAGCACTGTAACAGTAACTCGTCTATAACCTGGGCTAATCCTAAATCGTATGGACTACGCAACCATAACTGCCTTCTCAAGGTTAACACCCATAAGCTCACCACTAGAGCTAACTTCTTCACCATTAAATATTGCAAACTTTGGAACCAACTACCCTCTGAGATTAGATCCTGTGAAAGGCCTGACAGTTTCAAAAGGAGCCTAGAAAAACATATTAACATGTCCACCCTAGCCCTTCTAAATGATCTCAACTGCTGGTAGAGTGGTGAAACCATGACATTTCAATATTTAACTACAGACAGTACACTAGTTCCTAGACTAACCTAATAATACTTAGTAATTATGCATGTTCAATACTTGAAATTAGATTATCATTAAAATACTTAAAATGATTACTTACGCAGCAAATGTTCTCTTAGTTTATCACTCTTATTTCCCTTATAACATTCAGTTTTTGAGCCTAATGTATTCTTTGATAATACGAATTATAACACTGATTACACTCTTATTATACATAGATTGATTTACTTTACGGCTACCTGTAAGACTCACTAACTTTCTGTAGTATTGTTAACCAAATGCTGAAATTTTGTTGGTTCTGCTAATATCTTTTTATAATATATGTAGACAGGTTACTTTGCAATGTCAAATGTTTACTATATATAAAACTGTCATGATAATTTAGTACACTTGGTCCTGCCAACCGACCTTACCTTCAGTTCATACTACCTATATTGAACCCTAACTATATTGTTCTGCTGAATCTTGCTCCACTATTCACAAAACCTATTCTTGTTATTCTTCAAGGTTTTTGACTTCTTATAAAGTAATCTGTTCATTAGGACGCATGCATACATATATAATATGTTCATAAAGATGTACGCGGGGACCTATTGGAAGCACTCATTAAGAAAGCTAGGGAGATGGAATATGGGGTACGAACATGTCTGGTACCAAGCAATATATTTGCGGTAACCATAATAATCATAGTCTCAGAGCCTAACATCAAAAAAGGTGGGAGGGTGGAGTTAGCTGATCAGTAGATATGGTGGGGGTCACTAAGGTGAATCGCCCCATTCTGCAGGAACAGCATTAAAAAATTTGAAGGCTCGAGATATTTCTGATTTTTATGAGGGCTTAAATCTTTATCTTGAAAAAGATAACAATGAACGCCTTGACAGATCATGCTTCTACCTTTAAATATATACCATTCACCCAGCCTATTGTTGAGATGCGACCATGTGGGATCTGCTCAGATTTATGGGGCATCTTATAAATTAACTTGCTGTCTATCGTCAGATCTTTTCATACCACTCCACAATGTCTTATCTCATTTATTTTCTGACAACGTCTTTACTTGATCCTCATTTTACTCCATTAAACTTAACATCTTATAGCTCTTCATTACTTATTATACTCCTACTCTCTGAAGGGTACGGTTGTGCACTAAATGCACAAAAAGGTATAAAATAAAAACAACTGGCATGAGGATAATTGTATTAAAACCAAAAGTGGATATCATGATAGTTTGTGATATATCTGTAGCATTATACATTGCAAATGAATGTTGTTACCCTAGGGTGTTTCCTTTATTAATGCATTTATTAATGATACTTGCACTTACCTATTTCATTACAATTTAATGATTCACCTCAGCACTTTAATTTTTCTAAAACAGATTCCAATCCCTTGTAAAAGGTGTACTTACCTCAATATTGGTTGGTTATCGTATGCCTACAACCACGGGATGAAAACGGAACGAAGTCGATTTTCCCGCTCAACCTGGAGGACAACTGTACAATTCAATAACTATACGGCCTAATTCAGAAAATGAGTGTATTATATGTATCGAATATTTAACAGTTGAAATACGATTAACTTGTAGACAATCTACGATTTGATATTATATCATACTTGATCGTGCCTGTAAAAATGGCATGCATTTTCATGTAAATTTGTAAATTTATATGAAATACATTATTGTTAAACGTCCTCTGAGGAAACTGTTAAGTGGCATCACGCACCGAGCTCCCCAATGGAACCTGAATGGGAGACAGCTAGTTGGTCGTCCGAGGGTGACGTGGAGAAGACTGCATGTGGACGAGATGAAAGCTGATGAGAAATTGTTGGTCGTCTATAAGAGTGCGGAGGATACGCTGCTGTAGCCTCATGTCTCAGTCAGAACACAATAAATAATAACAGATTTCTCCCTGCCGCGAAGTTCAGGCATTATAAGGCTATGAAAATTTACCTGGTTAGACATCAGTGGTATTTAATTTTCACTGTGATGGTAAGAAAATAAAATTCCTTTATATGGGAAAATACGATTTGTAAATTGCATACATAAATTATTAACTGTAAGACTGAAGTATAGGTAACTCGGTAACTGGCATAAAGTTTCAACCAATAATGCCATCAGGTAGAGGCTCATAAGCTACCTATGTAAGTTAATAATGCCGTTGAACTGTCAGTCAGGCTAAAATGGGTGGTATAAAGCACACAACACAGTTAAAGAACAGTTACCAGATTAGTAATGGAGACCGGCGTTAAGCTTATCTATTCAACTGGTGAGGATTCTGATATCCGTTCATGTGCGTCGGTGGCACAGTGGTTAGGACTCTCGCTGACCATGCATATGGTCCTGGGTTCGATCCCCTGCCGACGCACACCCGATATCTATGGTCAGCCTGAATTTGGGCTACCGATATCCGTGCTGAAAATTCCATACTTGTACTGAAAATACGGTGCGGCATCAAGCTGTAATCAAAACAAAATTTAAAAGATAAAATAATTAAAGAAAATCACATCGACCTAAACAATGGAGTGAGTTGTAGAACTGGAGCATTATTTGGAACTTTTCGACATTGTTTACTTTAGAAACTAGCCATTTGAAAAGATGCTTCGCTTTTTAGAACAAAGGAATTCGTGGCTCACTAATCATGTCTTCGAAATGCGTTTCTTCACACATTAACTCATTCTATTTCTCGCTTAGCTCTCAAAAGTTAATTGAGCAGCACCTGACGCTACCTTTTCAGTGCTGTAGGAACATGGAGTCATTTGATGCGTCACTATTGTATTTCTTTAGATTCTCTTTTCTGCCGAAGGATGCTGATAAGTTTCTTATTCAGTGGAATGATCTTGGTGCACTTTTTACTGGTGGCTATACCTTTATAGTTTGTGAGTTTCGAGAGAAAATTTCTTAGAGCTCAAGGACTCCCTTATGTGGTGTGGAATATATATCTCCACTGAACTTTGCGCCATATGAAAATCTCAGATGTTTTGTCCCTAATGCTTTTCAAGTCTCCAACGCATTTGGACATGTATCTTCAACTTATCCATGCCTGTACAATTGGTATGTTCCTGCATAAACAGGAATAAATATATATATCTTATCCATATATCAGGAGTAGCCTGGGACAGCCCTTCACTGGATAGATAGGTCCAACATAAGTGGTATCGAAACGCTTTTTTCGGGTTTATGGATAAAAATAACTCGACACTAGTCAGTGTTGAAACGTAACCCATTTTCGGTAGCCTAATCTTTCAATTCGCTCAGCTTTTTCTGCAGCTCGGTCTGGTATTCGATTTTTTCATGGCTATGTATGGCATCAGATAGTCCGAGTTTAAAATTGAGGATGAAGCTGTGATCATCGAAGCAGTTACGGTGGTTTATTATTGTCCTTTCAGCGATGCTCTGAACGACAAAATGCTCGGGTTAGACGATTTGACAGAACTTTGAATTTGGCCATTAGTTAACAACCATGGTTATGCATTTGTCAGTTAATAACAGAAGAAATGAAGCTCTACAAGTACTAACAGTGCTGGAAAATGAAGAAGTAGTCCTGGATATTTCGGAGTATTGATCAGTAGTTACCTGGAAATAAATGGCGAGAAACAAGAGAAATAATGACCGAAAATAGGTTACCAAACTAAAACTAAAAACAATATAGGAAGCTGTAATAAAAACAAAAACGGACTATATGGAGTTTGTTGCACATTTACTCAATAAAAAATTAGCATTAAGGTCACTGTAATAAAACAGGCCGAGTGGGAAGTTTCTGGACGCGACACTTAGCCTTTACATTATGGATTACGAAATCTATCTCTGTATGATGATGATATAGGTAGTGTCGTATTGAGTGGCTTCATCGTACTTAATGTACAAGTCTGAACGAAGTCTTTGCTGATGCTCCGTGACCAGAAGTAACAGCGTTCTCCAGAATTGAGATTATGATTCTTCTGAACTCTCCTGTAGAACAGACAAAACACAATATGCTGTGATACGGTCAGTAGACTATAGACAGGCAGGCACTATATGTTTCTTAAGAGATTTTCTAGGCTTTCTTAAAATATTGAATGCTGAATGCCCCAACGTGTGTCTGACTAGGTTTCTCGCTCCACTCAAGCAAAAGAGTGCTTTCGAAAACAGTTTTAAAAATCGCAGTTAATCTTTTACATTATTACGAGCTTTCCGTTGGTAATTTAATAATTACTCCGATAGAAATGTCGGCGAATTAACTCCTTTTTGCATCCATTCCGACAGGTGCTTAAGGGCGCGTCTGGGCAATCTACTGCTGCAATGGCCTGTGTACTTGACCCCACAGGAGCAAGTAAATTAGTAAATTGACACTGAAGTCTCTAATAGCCAGCTCTTGCTTTTGAGGTTTTGGTAAATAAGAGCTTCCTTGGGGAAGATGGGCTTAGAAATGCAGCAATGAACTTCATTTGAATCGCTTTCGACAGGCGTGCTGAATACGATATATAAGCTGAGTCGTTCCTTCAATACACCCCGGTTTGGCAGAGTAGAAGCCATTTTCTTTAAGTGTTTTTCCAGAAAGGAGGTTAGATATCTGTTTTTACTGAAGTTCTCCAGGAAGATTCCAATTTCTCGCTCAATGCATCTCCTGAGCATATGCGGTAGATTTTCGTCTCATGAAACTCGATAAGATATCCTTTCTGATCATTGGGGCAGAACTGTTAAATTTTGTCAGTGGTCCACTCCATTTAGACTCACTACGGACTTATCCTTGTGGACTTCCATTTATTCATCGCAAAAGCTAGGCATCTAGGAAGGACGATTTCCTTTTTGGTTCTTCTCGAATTTCAACTTTAGCCAAACAGCAGACGTTGTTAAATGTTGTTGGGATTTTGTTGACTTCAGTGTTTTCATCGATGGCGCTAAAGACTTCGGAACAGCTGATCGTTGCCTGAAGGACACTGGAATCAAGGTACGCAATGAAGCAGTTGGTGGGCAATGGAACAATTGGAGAACCCATTGGTACTTCACCTCCCTATTGGTATTTTCGACCATAAATCTTGATATTTGACGTGCATATCAGTATTAGTTCTGATAGACTTAGTGGGTATACTAACATTCAGACTGTTTGACTCGACAGATTCACACAGTTAGCACACAGCCTCTGTCAGGGGGAGGAGGGGAACTATGTCAGTCATAGTCAAACATGACCCAGATAAATTTACTTGCCTCACCGAACCCACGAATTCAAATGTATCATTCAAGGACTGCTTCAACATTACTTTTCTCACAGGTTTAAAAGTTTCTGCCGACCACTGTGCTACGAGCGGAAGCGTGACGCGAATATAGCTAAGATTTGACACAGTAATGACTCCTCTTTTGGACTTCTGAAACGCCAGATAAGCGAGAAAGTGCTAAGTTTGACGGTTGAACCTTTTCATAAAACTGTGGGCTAATGACCGAATCTTGTTTCGTTCTTGAAGGACTTTTGTCAACAACCTCTAGCTTTGTGCAATGTTGCCTTTTTTCACTGTCTAATGTGGCACCTTGGCACTTAATGAAGCTAAAATTTATTCTTTTATTCTTATTCTTTTCCCTTTTTAGTCTGGCTGCTGTGATGAAAAAAAACATAACAACAACACCAGTATTTGAGCAAAGTTATATTTTCATCGTAAACTTCATAGTTTTCATGGTAAGACCAATTTGGTTAACATTATACATCGTAAACGTATACTATCATCCCAAGGACTCTATAGTCCCCTATAGGATATATCTTGTAAGTGTACTTCCGCGGATATATTATCCGTCATATTTTATGCCATTTTGGAGTTTCCAAGAATGTCCTCCTCTTTTTAAAATAGCTCATTATCACGTAAGGGCATGTCACTTACCCAAATGTAGGCTGTTCACTAGATGATCATAGCTACTAGCAATAAACGAAACGAGGGCTGGGTTTTTCCTGACCCTTGATGGTGACCTTAATGAAGGGCTTTTAATTCGACACTTATGTGGACCTGTTCTGATTGTTTGTACTATAACTCAGCTAGTTAAAGTTTTGGAAAAATTCTAATTTATGATAATTCACGATTTTAATTTATGACGTAACTGATCGTGCCTGTAACAATGGCATGCATTTCATGTAGACTTATAAGAAATACAATAATAATTATCATTATTGAGACTGGATGAGATGGTTGAGTCCCTTTACCGTCATAGGGGACTTAGAGTTCTTCAGGAAATTAGGGTAATTAAGAACACATAAGCGAATTCGTTCTTTGACACGCAATATGAAGGCTTTTTTTGAATGAAGACTGACGCACTATATCTTCGGTATCCACTGAGATTTACTATTGAAACTCATCCGTAGACTGATGACAAACACAGTTCACCCATTATATACACCCCCATCCTGACGCTCCTTTGGGCAACGTTGGTGCTGGCTTCCCAAAAAATGGTCCCACAGTAATTTTTAAGGGATTATAATCAACATAGGTATAATTCATGAACATATACAAATGTTTAAGAGCCTATTCACGTTTTGAAAACTTCGATTCTTACAGCATACATGTGAGTTTATTTGAATCATGGCAGTACGTTGAAAGGCTTGCATGATTTGCCTATTCACAAGACATAGAAGAAAGCCGTTTGATGGTGCTTATGAATAAGAATTTATACTACGATACCACACTGTCCATTCCAAATGTACTTATTTCACATGCACCAGATGGTTGTAATTAAGTAAGCAATAATAGTAGGGTCGTCTATAATGGTAAATTCATTCATGGGTATATGTTCTCTTAGAGAGACGTTCGCTTAGCTACTTAGAGATTGTTTATGAACAAATGAGTGTGGTGCAACAGCGTACCGATTGGCCAAAGTGTTAGACCCTTAGCAGACTCAAGAAGTGAAGGTCAGATCCCAGGGCTGAACGATAGTGAATCCCCAGACTGACAATTTCGGGGGGCGGCTATCGAACACTAACAGTGTGAAGTCCTTTCACACTGTTGCCAAAGCTAACTGATTTTGCTTGTTGGTATATGGAAATCCTGAAAGGAATTTCAAGGCAATGGGAAGGAGTACTTGATAGAAAATTACAGTCTATAACCCATGTTTGTATGCGAAAATTGGCTAGCAAACACTTAAATTCGGTACCCAAGTCATAAGTTTTAATTCTACCTATGCTCCTGATCCTAAAGAACTGAAGTTTCATACGCGAATGTATTGATTATTTTATAGACTCCATAGATAACAAAATCGAGGTATAGTCCACACGTTACACAACACACAAGGAATGGCCTTACTCATGAGATGAAATTGCCATGTTGACTTTATGTTATTCAAATGTAAGGTTGCCCTTGGACTTTGTTGAAGAGAAGGTCACCCGTTCTTTCAAATACATGGGATACACACTGTTGGATGATAGTTCTTTGAGTTAAAGACGTGTTTTGGCCCCGTTGAAAATAGCATAATGAGTGGATTATTAAGGTATGCTTCATTTTTTCTAAGGCGGTTAAGATATAAGTATTGATACCGTTAATTTATACATTGACGTTATCATAATTTTTCCTTCCGTCAATAGTATAATCTAAACCTCCGTTTTTAATTGAATAACATTTTCAAATTTACTTCACTGGACGAAAATGATGATTCGGTGACTTATCTAAGACAAGTTGCGTCATGCACTTGCGATATCGAGATGTCCCTGTCTTCAATGAACTTGGGCCACACGAGTATTTGTACACATCTCATCGTCTGATCTTAGTAAGCGAAACTGAGGATTAAATCTGTGACTTGTGGAGGACTCATTTTACGTAAACAGAATGTTAATCTAGCTAACAAGACAATTGTGTTGTTTAAAGTTTTTATTTGAGATGTTTACCAGGAGGGTTCATAAGGTGACATGCATTTGCAAATCAGTGTAGGGGAAAAAAAGCAAGCAGCTGGCAAGATTTGTATTTGGTGAATTCAAAATGTATCGTCTTAGGTTCTCTTTCACTCTGCTCTTTAACGCACGTTGGGCGATGTGTTCCGTATTTTCTAGTTAAATTCTTTTATTTGTTCGCGCAATTCAGTCTACATTGCTTTGGTGTCTTAAACGTTTGCTACACTCTAGTGATATGCTCTTCAAGCTTACTGGGTTTTGATAATTATGTGGACTTTAATTATCTTGAGTGTAGTCCTCATATCTTGTCCATTCACAAGCTTAGTATAGTCTCTGCACGACTCCATCACCAAAACGTAAGAACATATGGTCGGAATTCTATCAAGAAGAGTTAACTTATTTATTTCTAAAGCGTGTGAGTTAGGGTTCTTTATTTCATCGAAGTATATTATCAAATTGTATACTTATGAATTCATACACTAATTAATAGTTAATTCTTTTTTACATATGACGGACAAAAGCAAACACTTATCTGAAGTTAATTGACGTTAAATATTCGAGAATTTAATTAAGTATAGTTATTGAGGAACTATCAGCGTCGAAAAGCACTGGAACAAATTGAAAACGGTGTGGAGTCAAACCTGCATGGAAGTCCTAGGCAGAAAAAAGAGACAGGACAAACAGTGGCTCTCTACGGACACTTGGAAACTAATAGAAGAGAGAAGGGTGGCGAAACAAAAGATTATCCAGTGCACCGACGAGCAACAGAAACAGGAGTTGAATGCAAGCTACAATGCACTGAACAAAAGAGTGAAGAAAAGTGCCAGGGAAGACAAAAGAAAATATTGTGAAACCATGGCAAACGAAGCAGAACAAGCTGCAGGCAAAGGAGACCTCGCTACACTATACCAAACAACTAGGCACCTTTCGGGCAAAAGTTCGACACAGATTAAGCCAATAAAGGACGACAATGGAAAGTCAATCACCAAAGAGGTGGAACAGAGGAAGCACTGGGCTGAACACTTCAAAAGACTTCTAAATCGTCCGCCACCTACAACGCGTCCAACAATACCAACAACGGAAGCAGAACTACCAATGAACATCGACCCTCCGATGAAATCCGAAGTCCTGAATGCCATCAAGATGCTAAAAGCTGGGAAAGCTCCAGGACCAGATGGAATCCCAGCAGAAGCTTTGAAAATAGACCCAGAGACAACAGCGGACTTGATGACGCCACTACTAGAGAAGGTGTGGAAAGAGGGCAAAGTACCCGAGGATTGGAAGAACGGATACTTATTCAAACTGCCAAAGAAAGGAGATTTGAGTCAATGTAAAAACTGGCGTGGAATTATGCTTCTGTCCATTCCAAGCAAGATACTATGTCGCATCATCCTGGAGAGAATTAAACAAGCCCTAGATGAAAAACTTCGTCCGGAACAGGCCGGATTCAGGAGGAACAAGTCATGCATTGACCAAATCGCCACCCTACGGATTATCATTGAACAAAGTTTGGAATGGCAGTCACCTCTCTATCTCAACTTCATCGATTTTGAGAAAGCCTTCGACAGCGTCGATCGAGAGGTGATTTGGCAACTACTTCGCTACTACGGGGTACCACCGACAATTATACATCTCATCCAACAGCTGTATGACAACGCTGCATGCCAAGTAATCCACAACGGGAGGCTCACGGAATCCTTCGAAGTGAGGACGGGAGTGAGACAAGGCTGTCTACTGTCACCAATGATCTTCCTGATTGCAGTTGATTGGATAATGCGGCAGACAACGGCAACCAACGAGGGAACAGGCATAAAATGGACCGACACAAAAGCCTTGGAGGATTTGGATTTCGCCGATGATATATGTCTGATTTCCCACAAACTGGAAGATATGCAAGTGAAAAGCAACAAACTGGCAGAAGAAGCAGCAAAGATAGGACTTGAAGTGAACATAGACAAAACAGAGGTAATGAAGATTCCTGGCCAACATCAACAGCAACAACCGACAACAATCAGCATAAATGGGAGGAACCTGAAGGAAACAACTTCTTTCACCTACCTGGGAAGCATCGTCTCAACTACAGGAGGAACTGACGAGGATATCAAAGCCAGAATCGGAAAAGCAAGACAAGTTTTCATTTCTCTCAAGTCTATGTGGAGGTCAACAGCATTCAGCATCGAAAATAAGATCCGTATTTTCAACTCCAATGTGAAGTCAGTACTACTATACGGATCAGAGACTTGGCGTGTTATAAAGAGCACCTCAAACAAACTACAGACCTTCATTAACAGTTGTCTTCGCTCAATACTCAAGATCAGATGGCCAAACAGGATCAGCAACAGGGATCTTTGGGAGCGAACCAACCAGGAACCGATTGTGAAACAAATAGGCAGGAAGAAATGGAGATGGATTGGCCATACTCTGAGGAAACCATCAAGTGACATCACTAGACAAGCCATCTCGAGTGGAACCCAAATGGGAAGCGACGAGTTGGTCGTCCAAGGGTGACCTGGAGGAGATCATGTGAAGAGGAATTGAAAGCGTGTGGGCAGACTTGGAGCCAGGTGAAAACTACAGCAGAGAACCGAACGCAATGGCGACGCATGGCTGAAGCCCTATGTTCCTCTGGGAATTAAAGGAAATAATAATAATAATAATAATATTGAGGAACTATAAAAAATGATTCCCTTAGCGGCTGCTAGTGACTGCAAAACTGAGTTTACAACGTAGAACTTTGTGCAACCGTGCAGTAGTTCAAGCTACCACACTCCATGTAGCACACAAAGGGACTATAATGAGCAGTGATGTAGAGAAAAAAGAATGAATTCATGGAGTTGACGAATTTGGGAGATTACATGGAGTAAATGCACTTTCACCATTAAGAACGATTTTACTGTTTCACTGTTTGATATATCTAATAAACAAACTAATATGGAATTACTTACTACCACAGTGCCCAAGTTTTACACATATATTAAGAACGACTTTAATTCATAACATAGGCCTCCTTCAGTCATTGGTTCTTAGGATCTCAAGGACCCCAACCAGGCAGTTTACGCCTCCCTATGTGACTCCAACTGAAGTCAAAAACTTCATGGTTTGACGCTATGTTTTGAGTTAATCCCCTCCTATCCTATTTTACCTATGATTTAGGTACTGTATTATTACTTAAAGTTGGTTAAAATGCTTAAGTAAACGAGAATAATGCGTTTTAAGTACTATTAACTTAATATGGCTTTATTTATGTAAGGAATCGAGGAAGTTTTCTTTTTAAAGTAAACACCGACAACGGAATATTTAGTCTCTATTAAAATTTATTTTAAATATACTAATGGAAGTGAATGTGCTTATTGTAAACGTTTCAGGAATTAACCCTATGTCTCTGTAACTTCTAGTTAGCTTACGCCACACATATATGATAGTTTCTTTGATAGATACACTAACATAATGCTGGGACTTCCGAATACTCGGGAGATTTTTAATGATTTTCATCCACTTACATGCAATATGGAAAATGCTGATACACGATTATAGTATATAGATACCCAGGTTAAGTGAATTAAATAAGTGCGTCAATCATTTGGTGTACTTCATCAGTTAAGTTAGTGCTTCTAAGCTGGTTGTCTACAAAAATCTCAGTTAATACACTAGCTAACCAATGCTGCTCTTCAAAGTTTCGAATTATTTAGCGACCTATAAAAAAGTAGTTAGCGGGCAACTTGTAGAAGGACTTAAAACATGAATGATACGAAAAGTTAGGACTTTTCAACAATTCTTTTCCGCGAAAAGTTTTTATTATTTAGTGTGGCCAAAAGTGAACAGTGTTGGAGTATGCCACGAGGTAAAAAAAAGTCGTTTAGTAAGATTGTGTACTTATAATAATCTTTGGAATATGTCACTTTTCAAGCCACCATAACACAGTCCTCTTTTGAACTCCGTCTGAGTTAGTACATCAAAAAATGTTAGATATTCATGAATTAACCGAATGTTGGTCAAAGGCAGTTTTATTCAATCTGTGTACTCGGAGTAGTCAAAAGAATGGATAGGTGCAGATGCTGGTTGACAGTTCTGAAAAAACTTATTCAAAGCGGTGTATTCATATATTTTTCTTTTCATTTTCACAAATTAGAGAGAATTTCTAACCATAAATATAGTAGTCTGTTTCTTTCTGTTCAACGAGATAATACAGTTTAACCAACACCAACCAAAAGATTGTCAAGAAGTACTTTTTAAGTTGCCTAGCCCATTCATTGTTTGTTTTTAGCTTTTAATACCACATTAAGCTGGTAAGAAGAAAATTAAAGGTAATCAAGTTGATATGCGATGTAGATTTCTACACTAACTGACTAAAACTCTATGTAATCTGTATATATTGCGCAATAAGAGTAGGAGACCTAGTCAGAGAGTAGAATATGAAGGCCTATATTAGAGCGGAATTCTGTGTAGGATGATAGATACTGACTGGTCCTCGAGATGTCCTGTTATTAATACCGTATTACTATATCTTTTGTATTAAATAAATGTGCGTAGTGTGAAGCACTTAAATGGCTTGTGTTGCTCATAAAAATGAAAGCGCAAACACGAACGTCTGGCTCTTACAACTGAACTGGTGGACATGAAGGTCTACTTCGAAGAGCTGCAAAACCCTGATTTTATATCTGTGATGTACATTCGCTCCAGATTCGTAGATGATCAATTGGAATATGTACCTTTTTCGATCACCAGAAATCATGGGAACACAACTGTTGACGACTGCTCCACTGCCTTGTGGATCAGACTTCTTCAAAGCCATAGGCTTAGGGGATGACCGCTTAAGACAGTGATCTGCTTTGGCGTGGATACCCAGGCAGTTTCACAACTCACACACAAACTGTGAGGCTTTGTGTGGAGTATCTCTTGGTTCCCATCATGTACAAAGTTTGAGTTTTAATAATGATTGTGAGCTCAGGTATGTGCAGTATATGCATACTGTATTGACGAGCGAACGATTTCCCAAAAATTAATTTGTCGTAATAGCTTTAAATGAGCAAGGAAAATATTTTTATGCTTATTGGCTCAGTTTTCATTTATCCTCTCGACTGAATTCTGATCATAATACTTCTGTTTCTGGGTCAAAGTCCCGACTGAAAGCTGCTACCTTGACGTAATGGTCCAGCTTGAACACCGCAATGACCCTACAAGCTATACTGGCTGAGACTTATGTCGCTTGAGGTCCTAACATTCCAGAAAGGTTGTTTGGATAGCGATTAAACAAAAAGCAGCTACCCAATCCAATACTTTTTTTTACTTCACCTTCCCCACTGGAACATAGGGCTTCAAGCTAGTTGCTTGAAGTTTCTGTAGCAGTGTTTATTATATAGGATGGGGTTGCTGGCCTCATGCCCAACTTTTCCTCTTCACCAGCATTATTTCTGGCTTAGCGAGGTAAAGGAGTGCATCGGCAGGGGATCGAAACCCGGACCATATGCGTGGTCGGCGAGCGTCCTAACCGCTATACCATTGACGCCACCAGTCGAATACTATGATTCAAACAAATTCACAAAATATCATACCGGATCGGTCGGGGTCCGAATTAACAACGACCGCGCTTCCTGCTGCCGTGTCACAGGGCAGAAGTAATAAATATGCTACTGAGACACACCAAACAAAAAAGAACAAACAAAAACAGGCCGCGTGTGACCGGCCTCAAGTAGTTGTCCCCTGGGCTCTGCGGTCACGTAACACTTTCTGTTTCAGGTTCCCAAAGAATCAGTCAACTTCCACGGTGTGGGCGACCGGGAAGTAACAACCGCCCACACACTTCCAAAAGCACACAAAGCCTTCCTGAGCATCACTCTCCCTTACTCACATCACCTTACTCTGGGTCAAAGTAAAGTAACATTTGAGGGAAAAAGGAATAATGTAGTTCATTTAATTTTTCCTTCGTGGGCTTTTCTAGTTGTAATGATGTGAAATCTCCGTCTTTCACAAACTCCATGTGTGCTATTTTCTACTGATTATTTTGTTTGTGAGAAAACTGCGTAAATTAAAGGGAATTTACAAAAAAATATTTGAGCCTTAGTTAAATGTCATTGTCCTACGGAATTTTTTTTATTACAAATTTTATCTTGAAATCAAGGTTATTTCCTACTTTAAAGGATAGAATAAGAAACAGCGGGACTTTTCTCTTGAAATCTCACAACATAGCAGGAACATAGATAATCATAGATCATACTATTAGATCAAGGGTTTGTTAGGTTATTGGAACATTAGAATTGATCTAATTGTGGAATGGGGTTGATTCTACGCGGGTAAATAGTTTAGAGGGAAACTGAGCAATGGCAATGCACGCATTCATATACAATCATTCAATAGGTTGAAACAAAGCTACAGTTCTAGAAAGTAACATCGGTAGGTGGGGTGGGAGTGGAGCTTGGTTGATCACTGATTCTACCCACCTAACACGTACAATAAGAATGACGCAACGATGGTATAGGAGATATGGAAAATGTTACTTCCAATGAAGTTAGAGGATAAGAAATAATGGGATTATACCAACGAAGTTTGATAGTTATATGAGTGCCTTGTTATAATTATAAGCAGCAATAAATCTCCCTCAAAAACCAGGAAGTCTACACCTTTAAGCCACGTAGAAGGGATGGTAAAAACCAATGAGGACTGGAGACAATTGGTGATATGGCTCAAAATCCTCGTTCTCAATGTCTGGCGCAGATACATCCACTACTTGTGACTTATTATATCCAATAAAACTGTATGGTTCTTCGATATTGCTATTGTTTTTGCCTCATATTTCTGTTTACTGTCAGTATTTTGAATTTCTTTTTACTTTCTTCTTCTTCTTCTCTTGCTTTGTGTGCTGAGTGAAGTGTGGCGATTTGAACTGCTGCCAATCGGTCTAAAGTTCTACGTCGAAAGCAGTCCGTCCTCAAAACATCGTCAGTAAATAATACTCTATCAGTGTATGCCTATTATCAAATAAGATTATCCTTTGATGGAATACTTTTTCATATTTTCCCTTGTGCATTGAAGTCTTTGTAGCAGTCGGGTTGATTTTCTGAGGTAGGATCTCTAGACCCACGCCCAGCCTTCTCTCTTTTTCCGGTTTTAGGACCAGCTAGTAAACCCAAATGTGTTAAATGATGAATGGAGCGTTTTAGGGTGATATGCAGGAGATTGTGTGAGGAGATCACAGAATATACGTAATAGTACGGCCAGCTAGACAGGACCGCAGAGAATAGGACAAACTGGAAGATGTACTGCTGAAGCCCTATGTCCCACTTGGAACCTAATGGAAGCGGAAACAAGAGTTTGTCAGTCTGAAGGTAATATATTGTTAATAATGTGGTTGTACGATGTATGCTACTGCCAAGTTTTATCAGTAGTATATAAGTAGATGTCCATCGGCACAAAATATCAAATAACAGAGAGATATATTTGACGTCAAAGAGGGAAAGAGAGAGGAAATGAACCAGTATTGAGGCAAAACATGGGAGACACGAAAAGAAGATAAAGAAATAAAATACGAGGGGCAGAATGAGCACAACACAGACATGTGCAAATGAAGATTTTCGTATGAGGTGATGCACATAGTTTCCCTATATAGAGATATCCCATTCCAAACAAACATTCTATTCAAGTATTGGTTTGGTAGGGATTTTGTTTAATTGCATGGAGGATTTCATCATGAGCTGACATCAGTTAGAGAACCACTGGAAAACCTGGGAGTACTGGACAGCTGTTTCGTCCTAGTTTGGGACTCTTCGGCAGTACGCGCCCACTGGGATTCGAACCCAGGACTTTCTGGTTACAAGGCGAGCTCGTAGACCATTGAGCCACTGGGACCCGATCCAATGGGAAGCCGTGACCAGTAGGGTACAGCAGGTTGAAGATGAGGCAGTAACTCATCTAAGAAGACATTGCGAAATGGTCGCGCTATGTCGTGAATTGGCAGAAGTTAGAATTCAAGGACCATTGGATCGGGTCCCAGTGGCTCAATGGTCTACGAGCTCGTTATCCTTGTAACCAGAAGGTCCTTGGTTCGAATCCCGGTGGGCGCGTACTGCCGAAGAGTCCCAAACTAAGACGAAACAGCTGTCCAGTACTCCCAGGTTTTCCAGTGGTTCTCTAACTGATGTCAGCTCATGATGAAATCCTCCATGCAATTAAACATTCTATTACCAATTCTCTTCTCTTCTGCGGTTGCGGTTGCACTTTGCTTCCTGTTTCTTGAAGCATTTGTATTCCTAGTGTGCTTATCTGTTGATTTCTTATCTCTCTAGTAAATGCTCTCTGTCTCTAATTTCATCCTTATTGTTTATATGAATTATTCTGAATTCAATTTGTTTGCGCGCCCGCCCTAATTTAAATCTATACACTTCAGTCATTCCAATAGTTTGTTGCATTGTTTTTTAGCTTGAATAATTGTCCTACTCATTAGTAGTAGGTTGTGTGCTTTTAAAATAGCCCGCTTCTTTCGCAGCGACACGTTTTTATATAATTCAATGTTCAATAATTTCTATTTTTCTCTGTTTCTCTTTCTTTGTTTGATATTATAACAGAAAAAAGGTGAAACCGGATGAAGGACCAAATCTTTTATTTCAAAGTTGGATAAAAGAAGCAATGGAGAAGGCATTTATCAAAGATGCTAAATCTTATTATGCTTATAGAAAAGTAAGCGTTAACTTTTGTTCTCCATAAGCTTAGCATTATTTTTGCTTCTTTTCCTTTTTTTTAGGCATTTTCATCATTGAAAAAGTACCCATTATTATTGTTAAGTGGAAAAGACTGTAAAATTCTTGAAGGATTTGGATCAAAACTGTGCGATCTGTTAGATGAAAAACTAGCGAAATATGCCAATGAATTACAGATGTCAGTTATTGAGGCAATACATTATGGGAATAAAAGTTTGAAGACGTCGACAGCGACAACACCAACATCAACAGTGGTACAGTCAACTTGTAGCATAAATCCACTTGGTGAAGTAAGTGAAAGTTTGGTTTTATTGTAAAAAAAAATATGTGTGATCAATTAATTATACAAGATCGAATTCAAATGCAGCATTATGATGAGGATGAGAATGATGGGGTTGATGATTTTCATTCGATGCTGTTGTATACTTGCCTTCAATTTGTTTAATATTTAAATCTGTAAACGGCCCTCTGTGTATACTTGTATCAGAGAATTTCAACTGTCTGCGTTGCTTTTTTATGCATTGGTGAATAATAAGAATAAGGCTTATGATAAATATGGACGGTAAACTGAACATTAACCCTAATATCCAATGACGTGGATAGCATATTATGCGTACACTGGCATAATCATACTCCGGTGCTGTCAGCGTTTCTACAGCATAGTCGATAATGTAACTCTTTGGAGATGAGGTTATTTTACACAGAGTTGTTGTCCCGCCATCACATATGATTGGATCACATGGATTAGGCGACCAACGTGTACGCGAGAGATCAATATATCCCGTGACAGGGGATGATTTGACTTGTAATTTCTGTTTATTGTCATAACTGGTTGGTGGAGTTGAATATTGTGGACGTAGTATCATGGTGTATATATCATTGTGTTCAATTGAAGCATATTGTCTACCGTCTGAATTCGTTTGTAGTGTATGCCATGAACAACACTTTTCATAGCCTTTTCTGTATGCTCCACTTTGGATCCATCGATTCAAAGAATCTTCACCCTTAAGGAGGATAATTTGTGTAGGTTGTGAAAAATTATGTACATGCATAGAATCACCGGCCTGCAGGCGAAGACTAGCCATTGTTGGTAGGCTCCAATTGCGTAGAACTAGACTATAGTTTTGTTGTGCACCATAATGTGGTGATATAGGTGTAGCCCAAACACGTACTCTTAACTTACTCGATTGTATCTCCAAATGGCTACATGTGAATGAACGTAATTCGTGTAGATTCATGAAAAAGGTGTTTGTCGGTTCACCCATCAACACTTGATCACCTTTAGCTAAAATCAAATCGATTGGTCCTAGTGTATAATGGATGAAAGCCAATCCACTGACGATAGATCCAAGTGTTAGACATGTACAGAGTAGTAATAGTCGACACAGTTTAGACATCTTACCCTTCAACAGTACAATAATGCTGATAATTATTAGCGGGATTAGGGTTATCAAACCGACAATCATAAATACAAAGATATAATTCTTATATAATGCTTGGTGGTGTACATTTTTATCTAAAATAATGCTTGATGGTATCAGTACATCATTGGAGTAATCCATACTTTTTCGTAGTCTCCGGTAGTAGTATTAGCAGTCTTTAGTGATGATTGTAAAAAAAAACAGAAGTTTCTCTTGTCGTTTAAAACATACTTCCTTGGATTTTTGATTCGTTGTTTTTTTTTGCGTTTCAAATACTGAAGAATAAAAAAATAATAAAGTGGAGTCAAGTTAGGATAGGCCGCACAACAATTAGGCGTGTTTCTCGTCGGATTTCTGAACATCATCCTGCATAATGGTTGGTTAAGTAAAGGACAAATAAAGTCTATTCGTAGCGCTATTCTATCTCAAAACACAAGATTGATGTTAACCAGGCAACTTTTAAAGTCATTTACCGCATACCAACAAATCTTAACTTCGCCTTAAGAGTTCGTTTACTATATATTGCTGAGACTGGCTGTTTGGATCCACATGAAGAAGCCTTATTTATGTGTCCAAAAGAAGTTAGTTCAGTCATTATCATAACTTTGGCCATCTAGGTTCGAATGATCCTCAATTTCTTTAGTAGAAATTTTCTTAATTTTATTTGATATTCTATTTGCTATTATATCTTTATTGTTATTATTATAATTTAAGCATCTTTAATGAACTGTAATTCCATTGTGATCTTACTTTACAAATCTGTATTATTTAAAAAACACTAACATTGTTATTGACTACTAATCTAGAATATACTATGTATATAAGCATACATGTATAATCGTAGAGCCAGAAGAGGAAATGATCGAAAAGGATATTCTTTGCTCGATTATTTTGTGTTTTTTTAGATGTCTGAATGAATATTTTTGCTATAATATTCAAGTGTTGGTTTGCAGGGATTTGATTGGTTACAGAATATTCATCATGAACTGACATCGGTTAGAGAACTACTGGAAAACCAGCAGGAAATACTGGACATGAGTACTTTTATTCAGTTTGAAGCACTTGAATCCAGGTTTGCATACAGTTAATGCGACTCATCACGTGGCATGTTAGCATATGACTGACTTCGATGACTGGATAAACAAACATCAACTAACAAAAGTAGTAACAATAACGAGAGAGGGGTGGTTATTATGTGACTTATTGACCTAAAAACTCGTCTGTCAACCAACGGGCCTCAGGTTCGAATCCCAGTCCACCTATTTCAGTCTGGGTAACTGGGTAGTGTCATCAATCCTCACACAATAAGTGCGTCTCATCATGATAGATGGAAAATGTGTCCTTGGTAAAACTGAGTCAACAAGAGAGTGGCAACTTTCCTAGTTGCCTACCCTAAAGTATTGATCGAATATTATCGATCATTTGTGCACTGCTCATTACATGCTAATTAACACAACACTGTCTATATTGATCTATTCTGAGAGTTGGTGTCCCGGTTGAAAAACGTTTCAGTATCATGCTAGGCACCATCATTAGTGTTCGACTTTCAGTATGAATGTTAATTCAGCCAACAACTCAATCAAACGACATAAATTTTGAAGCTATTTACCTTTTACCATGAGGTCACATTTCTGTGCACCATGGTTATAGAATGAAACATTAAGGATTAGTCAGATGAAAGCGTTGAACCTAATTTATACGCTTTCTGATTTGTATCATGTAGGAATGTGTACACCATCGGTGATTTAAACCTGCATCATTGAATCCTTAAGTTGAAAAGTGAATACAATTCATTCTTTAAATTAGCTTTGTTTTATTTTTCGCTGGTTGATTGGACCAAAATGTTCGAACATTGTTGGCACTATTGGCTCCCAAAGCTTACGCCTTTACGATATTTTGAGGAAATGCCATGATAGTGTTTGGTGGACGGTGACTAGCAGTGGGACGCAGGATGCAATAACCCAATTGGCTAAGCAGACAACGCTTTGGTGTTTGAGACGATAGGTGTTGTATCCGAATATCCTCAGTGAGAAAACCATCACATCACTCGCTAGGGACTGAAGGTTTATCCAGGTTACTGAAGAGTAGTCGGAAATGAAACAAAATACGCATCCTAGTGAACTTCACTGCGAGTCACCCTATCCACTAACAGAACATCAGGTTACAGTTAAACTGTGGTGAGAGGTGTCTGCAAGCCAAAAATTGTAGACAACAATTTACGTCAATGTTAGGTCTCGAATCGCGATCATGAGAAAAAAGTAGCAACAAAGCTTAACCTTGAGGAACTCAACAACCAATCACAGCAGACTTAACGTGTGCAAATAGGATTCGCAGATATATGGCTTAACTTTCTGAGAAATGGTCAGAGGCAGTACGGAATAACCTTCA
>OX235274.1:11101693-11145610 GCA_944472155.2 Trichobilharzia szidati | reverse complement strand
AAGTAACTCGTACGAGTTGCTTAAAGCATCCCTCCTAAGGAGAAACGTTCTCACGGATCGACAGCGTCTGGATGAATCATTTCGTGACATCGAGTTAGGGGATCAGTCAGTCGTGAGCATGCTGAAAAGAATGAGAGAGGTTATTGGCCAAAGTCAGTTCGATGAAGGACTGTTCAGAGAATTCGTCTTATCCAAACTGCCACAGTCAGTATAGACTGTGCTGGTGACACTTAAGGGTGTCATCATAGAGAACTTAGCTGTTTCTGCTGATAAAATTGTAGAAATAACTAAACGGTCAGTTCCTGAAATCTGCTCGGTGGCCAGACAGACTTCAAGTAGGGATACTGCGGTGATAGAGTTATGCAAATGCATCCAGCAGATGCTTAGGCCAAACGTGCCTAGTAATTCCTCCTATCGTCGTCCTAAATCCCTTTAACGTAAAAACGCACGTGGTCGATCTAAGTCCAAGTCACGTTCACTGAAAAACCCTGACTGGTGCTGATATCACAACACCTATGGCCAGGAAGCGAAATGGTGCCAAACTGAATCGCCCATCTAACGATCTCCCGTGCATAACAGCAATCTTATGCACCACATCATAACCTCAGGACAACCCGTGACATCTAAAGCGCGACGACTGGCCCCTGACAAACTGAGAATTCCTAGAAATGAATTCGATCATATGCTCACCCTTGGCATCATTCGGCCATCGAGTAGCCCATGAGCATCCCCACTGCATATGGTGCTGAAAAAAGATAGCGACGATTGGCGACCCACTGGTGATTACCGGTGAGTGAACACCAAAACAACCCCTAATTGCCATCCATTGCCTCACATACACGACTTGACGGCAACATTATCTGGTGCATCTTTATTCTCTAAAATCGACTTGGTTAAAGCGTATAACCATATCCCGATGGCAACAGAAGATACTCCGAAAACACCTATCATTACGCCTTTCGGAATTTCTACGTATGCCATTCGGCCTCCGGAATGCAGCAGAAACATTCCAACGCTTCATCGATGAATATACTTCCAATAATGTATTATTCATGATTGCATTTTATACCACTTTGCAGCTGTGCAGGATTTTCTCCTCTTCCTGAAATAGCGTTCAAGCACGTGGTTGTCTCTCAACTTCGATGGAAACCTTCGTGGAAGATTTACAAATTAGCAATTATAAGAATCTGTTCCGATTGCTTGTACTATATAATTCAACAATTTTAACTTTTAAAAAAAGTGATAATCTTACTACAACTACGGGTTGAAAACGAAACGAAGTCGATTTTCCTGCGGAACCTGGAGGACTACTGTTTAATTCAATAATGATACGACCTGGGTCAGACAATGAGTGTATTTATATATACATATCTGAAAATTTCAGTATCGCCTCAACCTTACTAGCCGGTGGGCAAATAGTCTTGCAGTTAATGGTGTGGCCCAGAAAGTCAAGTGAGTCAATGCCTATCTGACACTTTTGAATATTGATGGTAACACTGTGTAGGCGTAACCTTTCAAATGCCAAGTCCAAGTGTCTAAGGTGAGTTACCTTGTCTGGACTGGTAATGAGGCAGTCGTTTAAGTATGCATATACAAAGTCGAGACCGCAAGATACTTAATAATAATAATAATTTATTTTTTCATATAAACATAAATTTACATGAAAATGCATGCCATTTTACAGGCAAGATCAAGTATGATATAATGACAAGTAGTAGATTGTCTACAAGTTAATAATGTTTGAACAGCTAAATATTTGATATGTATATATAAATACACTCATTGTCTGACCCAGGTCGTATCATTATTGAATTAAACAGTAGTCCTCCAGGTTCCGCAGGAAAATCGACTTCGTTTCGTTTTCAACCCGTAGTTGTAGTAAGATTATCACTTTTTTAAAAGTTAAAATTGTTGAATTATATAGTACAAGCAATCGGAACAGATTCTTATAATTGCTAATTTGTAAATCTTCCACGAAGGTTTCCATCGAAGTTGAGAGACAACCACGTGCTTGAACGCTATTTCAGGAAGAGGAGAAAATCCTGCACAGCTGCAAAGTGGTATAAAATGCAATCATGAATAATACATTATTGGAAGTATATTCATCGATGAAGCGTTGGAATGTTTCTGCTGCATTCCGGAGGCCGAATGGCATACGTAGAAATTCCGAAAGGCGTAATGATAGGTGTTTTCGGAGTATCTTCTGTTGCCATCGGGATATGGTTATACGCTTTAACCAAGTCGATTTTAGAGAATAAAGATGCACCAGATAATGTTGCCGTCAAGTCGTGTATGTGAGGCAATGGATGGCAATTAGGGGTTGTTTTGGTGTTCACTCACCGGTAATCACCAGTGGGTCGCCAATCGTCGCTATCTTTTTTCAGCACCATATGCAGTGGGGATGCTCATGGGCTACTCGATGGCCGAATGATGCCAAGGGTGAGCATATGATCGAATTCATTTCTAGGAATTCTCAGTTTGTCAGGGGCCAGTCGTCGCGCTTTAGATGTCACGGGTTGTCCTGAGGTTATGATGTGGTGCATAAGATTGCTGGTTATGCACGGGAGATCGTTAGATGGGCGATTCAGTTTGGCACCATTTCGCTTCCTGGCCATAGGTGTTGTGATATCAGCACCAGTCAGGGTTTTTCAGTGAACGTGACTTGGACTTAGATCGACCACGTGCGTTTTTACGTTAAAGGGATTTAGGACGACGATAGGAGGAATTACTAGGCACGTTTGGCCTAAGCATCTGCTGGATGCATTTGCATAACTCTATCACCGCAGTATCCCTACTTGAAGTCTGTCTGGCCACCGAGCAGATTTCAGGAACTGACCGTTTAGTTATTTCTACAATTTTATCAGCAGAAACAGCTAAGTTCTCTATGATGACACCCTTAAGTGTCACCAGCACAGTCTATACTGACTGTGGCAGTTTGGATAAGACGAATTCTCTGAACAGTCCTTCATCGAACTGACTTTGGCCAATAACCTCTCTCATTCTTTTCAGCATGCTCACGACTGACTGATCCCCTAACTCGATGTCACGAAATGATTCATCCAGACGCTGTCGATCCGTGAGAACGTTTCTCCTTAGGAGGGATGCTTTAAGCAACTCGTACGAGTTACTTACCTCTGGACTCAACATCTGCACAGTTACGCACTTGCTGAATTCTCGCGGTAGGGTGTGAATAACTGCGAGGAACTGTGGACGTTGATCGGTTATCCCATGCTCACAACAATCGGACTCAGCTATCTCAAACTATGTTTCCGCATTATCAGGCCAATATGGTACGAGCTGAATTGTTTTGGCAGTTGGGCGAATACGAATGACCTTAGGACTAGGATCACTCATGGCGGAATAAATGTGGTTTAAGAACAGTACAGGAACTAATACAACATGGAACGAACTCACCGGATTTGTCTGCGTATTTACCAAAGATGAAATTCGCAGTTGGGCTCACCAGTTTTGAGGCAGACGGTATTGACGCTCGCGAATTGTACGGAGTATACTAACGCAAGATCTTATACCAACAACTTCTATAGTATTCGTTCCTCGTGTACCAAAGGCAAAGCAATACAACAGAATTCGATCGTCCAAACTAAGAGATATATTTCAGGACCGAATTGTAAACCGTAGTGAGTGCTTAACTAGCTGGTGATCGTGCCCGAACGTGACACGACGGAGTACCAAATGGCGTGGATGCTTGACTGGAAACCTTCAGCTAAACAAGTCGACTCAAACAGTTGGGGTCAGCTTTCGATGTTCAGTGATGAGTGCTGTGGCCAATAATTTTGGGGAATTATTTACCGCTACAGACTGCCTGTCTTTGTGGTCTTTTTTAACTGAAAAGGTATTTTATCATGAAGAATATAGTTTTTTAAATGACTGCCAACAGCTTTCCTTTTTACAGTTTACAATTTATTTAGGATAGTAGGCTAAATGCCTGTGTTAATCCTTTCGATTTGTTGCACACAGGAGGTCCAATATCGCATTGAATGAATCAACGGATGGTGCTGATACGACGTGTTCCGGTAGGGAGTTCCAATGGTTCACAATTCGATGCGAAAAACGGATCTCCAGACGCAGACGATTCGACCATGGTTTTTGAAACTTGAGGTGATGTCCTCGCAATTGGTTGGTGCTGGAAGGAAGAAATAAATTAGACAAATTAGCTCCAAAATCATTTCTTAGGATACGGTATGCTAGTATTAGGTCACCCCTTAGTCGTCTGTATGACAGTGGAAATAAACCCAGTCGACTTAACCTCTCCTCATATGAGAGGGTCGAGAAACCCTTTATTAGCTTAGTTCCTACTCTTTGCACCCTTTCTAATAAGTCTATTTCGTATTTGAAACACGGGCTCGCTGCCTGGATCCCATATTCCAAATGAGTTCTGATATAAGTCGGACATAATATACGAAATATATCAGCGTCAAAGTTCGCAAAAGCCTTGCGTATGGCCCATAATATTCGAAAACCCTTAGTGACTGCACCTCTACAGTTTGTTGCTGTTTTCAAGTCATGCTGCACAACCACTCCCAAGTCCTTGTACTCAGTGACCACTGGGAGAGTAATGCCGTTCATTGAGTAATTGTGCACGTGACTATGAGATACATGCATAACTACACTCTTGCTTAAGTTGGTCTCCAAGACCCAATGCTTACACCAATCACTTAACAAGTGTAAATCTTCTTGCAAAGCAAGTTGATCACTGTCATCGTGTAAAGCCCTCCATATCTTGATGTCATCAGCAAACAGTAAGCAGGATGACTTAACTACCGATGGAATCTCATTAACAGAAATCAGGAAAAGAAGTGGGCCTAGAATTGTACCCTGAGGAACGCCACTCTTAACCGATTCCCATGTTGATAAAACCCCGTTAACTCGTACTCTTTGTCTTCCGTCCTTTAGAAAGTCTTCAATCCAGTCGGCAACCACTTTATTGATTCCCATACTACCTAGCTTTACTAGAAGGCCTGAATGAGAAACCCTGTCATACGCCTTGCTAAGGTCGATGAATATGGCATCCACCGGCATATTAGCATCAGATGAGCTTGCCCAACTTTCTCTGGCCAAAAGAATGTTGGTCAAGCAAGAATGACCTGCTCTAAAACCATGCTGTTCCACAGCGAAAAGTTTGTTCCCTTCAATGAACTGAATGATAGCATCACGAATTATTCTTTCTAGTAGTTTAACAACAATACTGGTCAAACTAACAGGACGATAGTTCTGAACTAAGTTTCTAGATCCGGTTTTGAAGACCGGACTAATGATGGCATCTTTCCAGTCTCTTGGACATTTAGACTGGTCCAGAGACATGTTGAAGATTACCGATAATGGTTCGGCTATGTTTTCGGCCAATGCTGTTAACATACGTGGGTAGGGTTCATGAGGGCCACTAGACTTACCAGGATTGACCCTTTTCACTGTGAAAAGTCTTTGCACTTTCGACGGCTTGGGTAAGTTATTACCAACGGTTTATTCCCAACTGTGCTTCTCTGATTCAGCCGTTGACAGACCTCCTTCGGGAGAATAACAAGTCTATCGAACTTGACGCGCCTTCTCGAAATGCTTTCACTCAGGTTAAGAAAGCTATCGTAGATGTCAAACTTCTTATATATCATGATCCAACGGCACTGTTTAGTATCTCGGTTGATGCATCAGACACTGCAATCGGCTCAGTTCTGCAACAGTTAGTTAACTGAGAGTGGCAACCACTCGCCTTTTTCTCGAGGCGCCTTCAATTATCTGAAACGAAGTACAGCATATTCGGAAGAGAACTTCTGGCTATGTACTGTGCTATACGCCATTTTCGGCATTCAGTGGAGGGTCGTGAATTCATATTTTTCACCGACCACAAACCTCTGACGTACTCTCTAAACTCCACTTCAGATAAGTATTCACCCAGGGAATCACGACAACCGTACTACGTTTCACAGTTTACATCGGATATTCGCCATGTATCCGAAGTGAACAACACTGTGGCAGCTGCCTTGTCGCGCGTTTGTTCCCTCACCCAAATCGACAGTATAGACCTTGTAAAACTGGCTCGTCTTCAAAAAGAAGATAACGAGCTTCAGCATGAGTTGTCGAAAACAACTCAACAATTAGCCGAGAAACCGTTAGGTATGGGAAAGATACTATTCTCTGAGACATTTCCACTAGTACTCCTCGGGCCTAAAAGTTATCGCCGTTACGTCTTTAATACATTACATGGCTTATCCCACCCAGGCATTTGAACTACCGTCAAGCTCGTAAATAGTCCGTTTTGTTGGCCTGGTATTAATAAGGAAGTAAAGGAATGGGCGCACACATGCTTAGCTTGTCAAAAGTGCAAGGTAGTGAGATACACCAAAGGTTCTCTTGGTACCTTACTTATTCCCGACGCCCGTTTCGAACACATCCATATAGATTTAGTTGGCCCCCTTCAAGAATCTCAAGGATACACCTATATGTTAACCTTCATTGATCGTATCACACGATGGCCTGGAGCAGTACCCCTCAAGGATGTATCTGCTGAAACCGTCGCATGCATCTTTCTAGAAAGATGGACCGCAAACTTTGAATGCCCATCCTCCATAACAACTGATTACGGGCAGCAATTCGAAAGCAGCTTATTTTTCGCGTTGACTAAAATCATAGGTCGCATGAGTTTTCAAACAACAGCCTACCATCCTCAAGCTAATGGTATGGTACAACGTCTACACAGACAGTTGAAAGCTGGTTTATCATCTGCAGATAACACTCATTGGACTGAATCCCTTCCGTTAGTTCTCCTAGGGATACGAAATGCCTTAAAAACCGATGCTGATTGTACTACCGCTGAGCTAGTATATGGTACGACACTACGACTGCCAGGTGAGTTTGTTTCTCTCTCAAGCCTCCCACCAGCGGTAGATCACTCCTCATACGTCAGTAGGCTTACAAACGCAATGCGTTCAGTTAAACCTGCTCCCATTCGACCACAGTCCATTGGTGTCTTCGTTCACCCCTGTTTAAAAACTTCTTCACACGTATTTGTTCGTCGCGACTCTGTGCGTCGCCCTCTAGAACCCCCGTATAACGGGCCATATAAAGTAATTAAACGTACGGATAAATTCTCCGTATTAGACAAGAAAGGCCGCGAAGACACTGTCAGTATCGACCGTCTGAAACCGGCTTACTTGGGAGGCAATCCTATTAGCCTAGAGCTGATCATTCCTAATAGTACACAGGTAACCGAATATCCGCTAGTCCCCGAAGAACTCCGTAGCACGGCGAAAGCCATCGAACCTTCTGTCAAGCCCCCAAAGAAAACGCGTTTTCGACCAAACGTGAGATTCCCGGAACATCTTCACAACTATATCACATAACTAAGCGATGCGATTCACCCATTTCTTATTCGTTTGCGGTATTTAATTACTTTTTTCTTTCACACACACCAGTTCTTCCATACTGCATTCCACAACACAAGCAAAAACTTTTATGTAACCGCACATGTAACATCCAGTAAAAAATTAGATACATACTTTTTTCGATGTTCTGTTTTCCGCATTATTTTCTGTACGGTAGACGCATATCATCATTCAGACGTTAATTTTATTGTATCTTCCTAAACAAGGTTCTTGTCATTCTTGTTTTATTTTCCAGATGTGGTGGGCACTTGACAAGAAGCAAACGAAGCACGAGATCCAACGGACAAACATCAAGGAAGCGATGTACAGACACCCTACTAGCGTTGGTAGACGACCAGTAGGCACTACATCAAGCCGCTCGGAAGTTTTTTTGCCGATGAGAAAACCATTGGGTTTTTTACTTCCGGCTGGTTTTTTCCTAGTGTCCTCACAACCCTACTAGGGGGGAGTGAGCTGTAGAGGTAAATAGATCCCCAAAATTATTGGCCACAGCACTCATCACTGAACATCGAAATCTGACCCCCACTGTTTGAGTCGACTTGTTTAGCTGAAGGTTTCCGGTCAAGCATCCACGCCATTTGGTACTCCATCGTGTCACGTTCGTTCGCTCGTGCACGATCACTAGCTAGCCAAGCAGTCATCTCGCACTCTCATTTGGTCTCGAAATATATCTCGCAATTTGGACGACCAAATCTTGTGTTTTACTTTGCCTTCGGTCTATGCGGAAGGAATACTATTGAAGTTGTTGGTATTAGATCTTGCGTTAGTGTACTTTGTACTATCCATGAACGTCAATACCATCAGCCTCTAAAAAGACAATGGCGTCCAGATAAATATTTTGAATATACCACTATGAGTCCATGAAAATGCAAGAATTTACGTCTAAATTTTGAACTTCCTACATTATTTATCCACCACATTTCTCAGGTATTACTATCAAGCAACATATCTTGAAATAATTACAGGAAATGTAACGAAGTTCAAGTATATTATGCCGCCGATATTATGTGCGTCATAAAATTTTTAAATAAAAGTTTCATTTAAAATGCACCAAGAAACATAACTTGTTACTAAACCAACATAACAATGCAATTATTTTTTATTTATTTATTTATTATTTTTTCGATTGCAGCTTGATTCCACACAGCACTTTTTTAGTAGAAGTAAGGGATTTTCAGCATGTGATATCGGTAGCCCAAATTTTGCGGGCCGACCATTGATATCGGGTGTGCGTCTGCAGGAGATGGAACCCCGGACCACGTGCATGGTCGGCGAGAGTCCTAACCACTGTGCCACCGTTATTAACCAGTACAGAACATAACTTTGTGAATCTATGACACATAATTGAGTACCACCCGTAATTTTTAGCTGTAGGTTCATTTCGTCATCATCAGTGGCAAGTAAGCGCATTTGAGTAGTGAAATGTCTCCAAAAAGAGAAGATTAGCGTACTGCTCAACGTCGGAACGTGACTTAGGTCTAGTTCTAGCGGAGAAAATGGACACAAGCGTAAATTACACGGGGGATGTAGCGAGGGCATATGCGGTCATACACTTTACACATAGACAATTAGGTGCACTCACTCCTGAGCTCTTTCTAAGGTTGTATAAAACATACGTCAGACCGCATCTTGAAGTGCATAATATCATTGCACCCCCACTGCTTAAAAGAGACGCCAACCTCTTGGAAAGAGTCCAACGACGGGCAACAAAAGGAGTGGTTGGTCTCCGAAATAAACCATATGACGAAAGGCTGAAGAAATTAGGCCTATTCACACTCAGTTACCGTCGCCTGATGGGGGATTTAATTACTGCCTACAAAATAACAAATGATCAGAATCACCCAAACAAAGGTGTTCTGCCATTGAGTAGGTATAGGCTCCCTCGTGGAAATCCTAGAAGGATAGCTCATCAGAGGGCAACGACCCGGGTGCGCTCCCACTTCTTTTCCCTGCGGGTTTGCCGTCCCTGGAATTCCTTACCGGCAGATGTAGCTATGGCACCATCTGTGGACGCCTTTAAGCGAAGGCTGGACAACCATGCAGCGACACAAGGACTGCATCCAAATGGCCTATCCCCTTAAAATCGCATATACCATTCAAAGGTAGACAATTAAACTGGTCGTTTTACTTCTTTACATTCTCTTCAGTCTTACTCTCCTGACAGCTTTAACTACACATATTATTATTATCATTATTACTGGTATATATATATATATGTATACCGGTTGACTGACTGTTGTTACGTTTTCTTATTCTTTCTCTGTCTGTTAGTCTGAATACCTTTACTAATTATATCTATTGTTATTATTATCTCTTTTCCATTGACGACGATACCGAAAGACTAACTGGTGAAAGGATCAACTCCATTCACAGTAGTAACAGTCTTAACACACTTCATACTACAAACCCCATATAATTAACCCCAGCACTACTTCTGTTGAAGTCAACCAAAGCTACGACAGTCGAGTGGCGGGACGAGCTACACAGACGTTTACCAAAGATCAGGAACCTCTACCTCACAATCAAGAGGTGAGCACAAAGAAATCAAATTGGTTTATACTAGCTCGTAAAAACGATATTGGATATTGGACATAAGTTTGATTGGAGATCCGTCACTTTTTACGTCACCCACTACACTCACTGAAAATATCATCCGAAAGCCCTTAAGTCAGGAGGTGAATCATCATTTGCTTTCTGAGACAAGAATCCCCCACGACAACAGGGATTTTGTTTGAGTCTGTAGACTGTTTACACAAAACAGGCCAGCTTTTGACTTGTCAAGGTCATTCGACATGTGGCCATCTGTCGTTGCATTGCTTGTTGTCATTGCAGCTGCTGCATTTAAATCCCTTTTTTTCTTTTCCTAGTAAGAATACATTTCATGCATAATATGTAGCCATTCAACTGACTTCGAAGTACATCGAAACTGGATTGCAATCACCTGTTCACTTCCAATTTCGAAGTGGTACTATGACGTATGTTTTGTAAGCTAATGAATATGGCTTTCTGTAGGAGACATCTAAATGGACGCTGGACTACCCGCCATTCTTTGCATTTTTTGAGTGGTTATTATCACTCCTAGCAATTCGAATCGATCCAGATATCTGTCGCGTTACTGCACATCCTTATGTATCGAACACAGTTATTATTTTCCAACGAATGAGTGTTCTTATCACAGAACTTCTTCTGTTTGCTGCCGTCTTCAGGTATTTTTTTAAACTGAGAATTTACTTTATAGAATGTATCGTTCGCTAAAGGCATCAGGTTGCTTGTTCCTGAAGCAAAGTCACTTTCCTCTATGGCTGCTTTTCGCCTTCAATTTCGGCTTGTTTATTGTTGACCGTATCCTTTTTGTCGATGCCGATGAATTTTTTCTGGAGATAATACTTGCAATCAGTTACCGACATTCATCTACTCATGTTTGACACACTGCCCACATTTATTGACTACGGTGTTGACTCTCGATTCACTGGGCTTATGACATTATGTGACTACTCAGATCAAAGTAATTAGCATAGAATATGAGTTCTGGACGTTAAATATGTGGCTTATCTGCTTAAGTACATCACTAAGAATAGAAAATATTTGATATTGGAGGTACGCATTATTTAAAGAGGATTATCTCTACTTAAAATGATTTTTACAAGATGGGTTTGGATGCCGTGATCTGCGGCAAAGCTCATTTACATTTAAAACAAACTTGGCGCTATTTGTGGCCTAAGTGTTGCTCCACACAAGAAAAATCAATATAAGGAGGAAGATAAAGTAGTTGAATAACATATAACTGAATTAAAAATAGCCCAGTTTGGTGCGTGTTGTTGTTACTTTCTATATATGTCTAGGAATTTACTGCCTCAACTGTCAGCATCGAAACAGCTACATAGATAGGCACACATCTTGACTACAGATGATTCAGGGTGAGTGCAGGTATAAGTTCGTTCCAACCATTGACAGTACTCTGCACTTATATGGTACAAAGCACTCACCAATTGTTTATTGTGTTTCGAAACTTACTTTGCATATGTAGCTTATGTTCATTCAATTAAAAGAAAAAGTTGAACTGTTCTATTGAAAATAACTCGTGTGAGACTTTAGTCTTTTATGATACCTCTCCGGCATTTTAATTGCTAGTTAAAGTTCAGAGCACTTCTTTGATATGGTTTGACTTTATTTTGGATAAAATTTCATCATGTTTCTGCTTCGCCACTATCTTCCTCAAAGCTAATGATATGTTAATTTGACAAGGCCTCATTAATCTCGACGTATTCCTTATATGCTTATTTTTGTTGAGTATCTTCCAGTGCTATTTTCCTATATAATATTCTGCAGATATACATTTCCAATATAATGGGTTCATGTTTGGTATATTATTGCTATCTATGGCATACATGATTGAAGTAACAGATATACATATATATTTACATATTAATCTATTTTTCCTAGGAAAATTACCTGGTCGCATCACTTCTGTTCACTATATTATTAAATTTTAAACATATTTTCATGTATACAGCTCCAGCATATTTTGTTCATATTTTAATGAACTATTGTTTAGGTTTGTTTATCTTATATAATAATAACAGCAACTGTTTAACTTAAGGGAGACGTGAATTTTCAAGCATGATCAATCGTTTTATCAAAGTTGGCAGCATTGTTTTAATTGTGATGGCTTCATCATTCGGCTACTTCATTTATACGGTTCGCAAATCTAAACGCTTTAATAGTAATCATGTTATAGGATCAAATGAAACAAGTATTAAGTCGTCTTTTCCCGTTTACACGGGGTCTATGCCATGCTTATTGGGCACCTAATTTTTGGTCCTTGTATAATTTTATGGATAAAGTGTTAGATGTTCTTGGTAAGTTCACTTTATAGTATCACTAAAAACGATCATTATTATTATTTCTATTCGAGAGTCTAGTTTCTTCACATTTTATGCTTTCTTTTGAATTACATTGATATCTTTAACTTAAAATCGCTTTCGAATTTATTTCCAAAATATTCTGTTGAGTTTGAAATAATCAGGGTTCGTTAATGCAAGAAAAACAAAATTTGGAGCATAAAATGTACGCGTGTTGTTTAAAAGGCTTTTCTTCAATTGCAGACAGCCTAAAACATACATAGTATGAGCGAAATAAAAACATTCTTTTATTCTGTTGACAAAAGTGGATTGTACTCTAAGAAAAAAATAGTGGGTGAATTGTGTGATGGCATAATTAGTCACAAATTACACGAAAAAAGAGTAGTTATCTATCGTAAGTTCGAAGGATATTCTAGAAGTTTTGGTAGTCGACTTAACAACAAAAATGATGCTTGAATATGCCTCGTTCATACCTGGGTTGGACAGTATTTAAACTATACCAGTTTTTGTCCATTAAATTACAAGTAAGGATTGGTTAGGACGCTGTTTGAGTAAACTTTGCCTCGAGAGCAGATTACTTGAAGAGTTGGACTACCTGAAAAGAGGAGATGCTCAGGTAGGTTTCGTGGGCTTTCGGAAGTGTGTGGGCGGTTGTTACTTCCCGGCTGCCCACACCGTGGGAGTTGCGTGATCGCAGAGCCCAGGGGACAACTGCTTGAGAGCGGTCACGCATGGTCTGTATGAACTGGTCTCCTGGATTGGTTCAGTATTGGTAAATTTACCGCCGGTAACGGACCACCGTATGTGGGGTAAGTCGGGATGTACAATTTTTGGGGTCAACTTTTTCTAACCCTCTCTCTCCAGAGTGGAGAGACAGCATAGCTGGATGGCATGCTGGCCATCTGAGGGAAACACCTTACTTCGGCTGTTATATCCCTGTTCCCCAGCAGTACGACTTCGCCCACAGATCCCCAGCATAGTGTAAAAAATGCTCTTATACTATGCCGATAACTGCTTTTAGTCTAATCGTTATCCTAACAACCTTCCTCGCGTGGTAGTTCCAGCAACTGTGTCTTGTTGGGTCATTGCGATATGCAATCCCTGTCACGTGATACACGTCTTATTCTATACACGACCGATGGTCATTCCTCGATTGAAAGATGAAGTACCTAGACTAGCCACTTCTAATTTTACCTACCATCTGGCCTAAACTGGCCGGCTATAAATCCAGCATCGAAGAATGCTTCTCTATCATCTACCGGGTGCGGACCAAATAAATTGCCGAAAACATCCAGGCGCCGCATGCTCCAAACAGCAGAGGCTATCGCAATTCGCGTGAAACAGCCAGTGCTTTGTGTGCAAAAGAAGCAAGTCCAGCCACTACTACTGCCTTGGCAGTAAATTCATGAATTTGTAATATGATCTTTCCTAATTTTTTCTGACATTCAGCTTATTTTATGTTGATGCTGTTGAACTGTAATCTATTGATATTATTATTATTATTGATTCAATGTTATTTAAACAACATTAATGTTGTTCATAACACTAACTCATTCATTCACTATAATGTATATATAACTGTAGAGGCTGATGATGAAGTTATCGAAAAGGGGATTCTTTGTTCAGTAACCATTCTTTTGAAGATTATATGATACTGGAAATTGTACTTGGGCATTTCAGGGAGCATTTTATGCGTAGCTTTCTTTCCAAACTTAAGTTATGTAAATCCCTGTGCTTAACGAAAACCGAATTGATGATGTTAAACAGTAAATGTTTACTAAATTTGATCTGAGTCAGCAATGGTCGTAAACACAATTTTTTCCAGTATCTTTTATTGATAAAATCGTCTACTTACGTTTAAGTGCTACACACTGTACAATCTTTCTTTAAAATATCATCATATCTGCATAAATTTAATGAAATGTACTTAAAAATTGTTTTTCTTTGTTTTTGTGGTTTCTATCTTTTAGATGATCATTTCCTTCATAAATGGCCTCAAAAAGTCACCTCTGTAGCAAGTATGACTGGTGGTCTTGTAGAAAATGTGAAACATGTGATACTGCCGAATATTTTACCCTCGCATACAGCTTTATTAAGCTTGTTATTTATGATGGTATGTTTTTTCATTAATATATATATATATATATATATATATATAATCTACTTCATTCCAAAAACAGTACTTGTAATACAGAATGGAATTCTCAGCATTTGTCACAATATTGTATCTGATTTACTCATAATATAAATAGAATTAAAACAAAGTTAACCAGAGGAATTTGTCCACATTTACAGTATAAAGTCAAAAATATTTGAAGTACAAAATGAGAATAATAAATATAATAATAATAACAGCGGGTTTGTTTCAAACAGTATTGTCGATTCAGTTTGGAAATTTTAGCATGTTAGAAAGTATTGACTTTAATGTTCTGCTGATATAGTATGGTGAAGGGAAATACAAAATTAACAGTTATAACAGAGCTTACATGATGTTTACACTGATGAGAAAATAAACAAAAACAAATAATTGCGAGACCTTTAAGTATAAGAAGAACAATAACAATAAAGCTTGATGGAATAAGGATGGAGAAAATGGCTTATTTACAAATGGTGAGGAGGTTAGTTAGTTCGTCCCTGACACTATTTTCATCACATAAAGTACGTGCCAAATATGGTGTCGTGGAATTTTTATACTTAGACGTACGTGCATAAAGTCTTTTTGAGTGACTTCTTGTTTAACGTGACGAGACACAAGGTTTTAGCTGCGGGTAAAGTTGATGCTCATAGTCTGACAGTGATGATTTCAACGATATGGCCCTACTGACCGACAGTCTTCAGAGTCCTACAAAGTATGACATGGTCTTTTTTAAACAATCCAGGAAAGAATAAGGGTGAACAGTAAAGAAGCATAGGTAAGATGCACGAGTTAACATACTGTAAGCGGAGGAGGGGTTGAGTTATGCCTGAGTGCCTTTACTTCTGAATGTAAAACGTCAGACGAAATATTCTTTCAGAAATCGCTAAGACATTGGAAGACCAGGATAGGTCAAAAAAAAAGTAATCCAAGATACTTAACGTCCGACTTGATTTCTTTATCACCATGATCAATTTCGCAACTCATAGGAATTAACAGCTTTATTTAACTTTCTTGTACATCGGAAACTGAAATTAACAATCTGACACTTGAAAGGATTTAGTTGAAGACCACTAGACGAAGACCATTTGCTGACTCCTGACAGAAAGCTGTTCATCTTGGTACAGTCTAGCTGTGAGTTAACAGACATCGAAACAGTTAGATCGTCCACACACTATATATGTTATATAATCTCAAGTGTCGTGTAATGCAGTTAAGAGTAACCAAGGGTATCAGGATATCTGAGTATAAAAAAATTAAATAAGAAATAAATCAATATGTCCTACAGAAATGATGATTAGATTTATAAAAGAACTGCGCTAACCATAGACGTTTACTGGTTAGAGTTTATGCGTATATGGAGTTTCGTTTCATGTTAATTCATAATCTATCCTATAGTTTCAACCCTGAAGTATTATACCAATTTTGTTTGGTTAATCATAATAAAACTAAATAGTATTTTATTAACATGTCAGTGTTTTGTTTTCGATCGGACACCAAAGAAAGGACTAGACACATTACACTACTTACTGTCCAATCAAAATATCCAATACAGTCCTACTGGCGGTCAGTCACTAGCCCAAATAGCTCTGTGGCAACGTCTGTGACTGCAGCCCCACTGGGTGGCGCGTGTTGGAATCTCAGAAGGTGTGACATGAATTCCTTCAAGGTTGCAGATACGCCGCCTTGCTGACAGGTGAGTGCCGACTAGCACGAAACCTAGTTCCAACTTGGCTTCCTGCCGATTGTCTCCAACCACCTAATACCACCATGTCAGTGTGTATATATATATTCGATCATTGTTGAAGTTTTCCTGTGCATTCTGAACGGAACATGGGACTTCAAGCTTTAGCTCTGAAGTTTCAGTAGCGGCACTGTTTTATTTTACTGGATGGGGTTTCTGACCTTACGCCAACCTTCCTTCCCTCTTTACCAGGATTACTGCCCCTGCTAAGCGGGTTTAGGAGTTCTTCGGTCATAGATCGAACCCTGACTGTTTGTGGAGTAATTGGTGAGCATTATACCACTGGAGTACTGACACTGACAAAACTTTGCTGGTGGAATTTTGTTTGTTACAGGATTTCATCATGAGCTGACATTGGTTAGAGAACCATTGGAAAACCTGGGAGTACTGGACAGCTGCTACGTCCTATTTTGCGACTCTTCTGCAGTACGCACCCACCGGGGTTCGAACCCAGGACCTCCTGGTTAAAAGGCGAGCTCGTAGACCATTAAGCCACTGGGACCCGATCCAGTGACCAGTCCATGAATTCTAACTTCTGCCAATTCACAACATGGCGCGGCTCCTAGCCAATGTCTTCGGCGAGTACTTGTCCTCACACCCGACCTGCTCCACCCTACTGGTCATGACTTCTCACTAGAATCCCAGGTAACTACCTACCTGAATAGGGAAAGTCGCTAGTGAGCATCTCATCAGTCATGACCAGTAAGGTACGGCAGGTTGAAGGGGAGGACAAATACTCACCGAAGACATTGGCAGAAGTTAGAATTCATGGACTGGTTATTAGATCGGGTCCCAGTGGCTTAATTGTCTACGAGCTCGCTAGCCTTGTAACCAGAGGGTCCTGAGTTCTAACCGTGGCGGTGGGTGCGTACTGCTTCAGAGTCCCAAACTAGGCTGACGAAACATCTGTCCAGTACTCCCAGGTTTTCCAATGGTTCTCTAACCAATGTCAGCTCATGATGAAATCCTGTAACTAATCAATCAAATCCCTACAAAGCAACACTTGAATTTTGTTTGTAATTTGCATGTATTGCCAGGTAGAAGACCAGTTGATTTAGGCTATACAGAGGATATACTCCAGTGAGGCTACTGAGCAGAAATCTGAATATATTTGGCATGTTACTCACTCATATCAGATGCAAGATGATACTATAGAGCAAGTGCGTCGGTGGTGCAGCGATTAAGACTCTCGCCAAATATGCACATGGTCCGGGGTTCGATCCCCTGCCGACGCAAACACCTTATATCAATTGGTTGGCCTGCAAAATTTGGGCTACCGATATCACATGCTGAAAATTCCATACTTGTACCAAAAATACAGTGTGGAATCAAGCTTTAATCGAAAAAGAAAAGCTAACTCTAAATCCTAGTTTAAGGATGTGGAATGAAGTGGTAGAGTGCATTGTTTGCTTCATTTATTCGTGAGGTGGCATCGACTTTAAAGAATTGATTATCAGGGAAATCCCAGTCACAGTCACATCAGACATTTGCCACCTTCTATCCTTTTTATTGCCAGTATGTTATCCTCAGCCTGGAAAAAGGGAAAGATACTGCACAGTGGTCCTTCTTGACATACTTTTCAATTGTTACACGTAGTCTCTAAGAGGTTTGGAGAAATCATACCATACAGTCTCACCATAAAAGTCCAGCTCTCATCGTGTATTTCAGGTAAGAGTCCACGATTAGTATAGTTAGGCGAATGAATCGATAACGAAGGGAATTTCCATCGACTGAGATGTCTGAAACAATGTTCATGATAAGCCTCTACATTTCTTGATGAACAATATTCGCTAAAGTATGAATGGCTTGAAGCAAATGTTTGCATCACAATTTGAATTATACTGTGAAGTGAAATTCAGTTGTGATTTTTCAGGTTCAAGATTTTCATATCAGATAATTAAGACTATTTTAGCTGACTCAATTTATATTTTCAGATGGCTAGAGTAAAGTTGGGTGCATTGTGGTAGAGTATAATTTCCTAGTAGAAATAAATGTGACACAGTTTTATATTTTTTAAGTATTAGTTTTTTGTAGGGATTTTGTTTGATTGGTTGGAGGATTTCATTATGAGCTGACATCAGTTAGATAAACATTGGAAAACCAACAGCGAGTACTGGACAGCCAGCTGTATCGTCCTAGTCTGGGACTCTTCACAGTACGCACCCACCGGTTGGGGTCCGAACCCAAGAACTTCTGGTTACAAGGCTAGCGAGCTGGTAGACAATTAAGCCATTGGGACCCGCCCTATCCAATGGCCAGCCCATGAATTCTAACTTCTGCTAGTTCATGACATAACACGAGCACTTCGCAATGCCTTCTCCGATGAATAACTGTCCTCAACTTTAACCTGCTGGTGGGAAGCCATGATCAGTAGGGTGCAGCAGGTTGAAAGAGAAGACAGTGACTCATCGAAGAAACTGCGAAGTGGTCCTGTTATGTCATGAACTAGCAGAAGTTAGAATTCATGGGCTGGCCATTGGATAGCGCGGGTCCCGGTGGCTTAATCGTCTACCAGCTCGCCTTGTAACCAGAAAGTCCTTGGTTCGGACCCCAACCGGTGGGTGCGTACTGATGAAGAGTCCCAGACTAGGATGAAACAGCTGGCTGTCCATTACTCCCCGTTGGTTTTCCAATGGTTCTCTAAATGATGTCAGCTCATGATCAAATCCTCCAAACAATTTTATGTATGTGCTGGCTCATCGGCTTAAAAGTACTTGACTTTCAGCAAATGCACTCTGAGTTCGAATCCCACCCCAGCTACTTTATGCCTGGCCAGCTGGCTAGTATCATCAGCCTTCGTACAATACGTATGGTGTGTAGACTTGTATACGGAAAATCTTTTTTGGCTAACTGAGTTCTAACTTACTACAACCAGACTGTCTACTGACTACCTTTCGAGAAAATAGTATATTGTTCAGAGTCGTACCACTTTAGGCTCAGAAAGACATTAAAAACTGAATAATATATCTTGTATTGTATGTTACATCAAATAAAAGTAGTCTGTAAGGATTGTGGTGCGTTAATGATTCCGGCGTAGAATACTTGCCAGCTCAGACACTTGATCCGGAGTTCTATCCTGAACGATACACTCGTATACCTCGCTTAGCCGGTAGTAAGATTGAAAAAGAGGGGAGGCTGGGTGTGGGGCCAGCAACCCTACTCCACAAAGAACGCGTCCGCTGCTGGAACTTCAAACCCTTTGTTCCACTCAAAACGCAAAGGAATAAAATAAGGTAGTAGTGTGGTGACAGCTGTCTGCTAGCAAAAATTGTAGACAACAATTTACGTCAATGTTTATGTTCCGAATCGGGGTAATGAGAGAAAAACAATAAAAAAGCTTAACCTTGAGGAACTCACCAACCAATCACAGCAGACTTAGCGTGGGCAGATACGATTCGCAGACATATGTTCTGACCTTCAAAGAAATGGCTACAAAAAGATGACAGAATAACCTTTAGCAGGAAAACAACCAATCAGAAGACGCTGTTTGTCTGCTAATAATAACGAATAATAATGTACATAAAAATCCATAAATATATGTTGATTTTCTCACTAAAGGGTCTGTTGCCTGACCCTTGTCTTCTGTCGTTACAGTAGTACCAATAATTGTGACAGTGTTATGAATAAGGTTATGCAAAAACACTAAGGTTTCTATTTGTAAAAAAGAATAACGTTATATATTACTTGAAAAATACGCTTTTTAGTAGTATTATACTTACATAAGTATTATTTCTTTTTAAAATTTTAACAGCCCAGTTTATGCGTATCAGTCAGAAGAAGTCGTTTCTTTTATTATCCAACCGGTGTTATTACGCATACCTTTTTGAAATCTGTCATTCTAACCACCTGGTCATGTTTTATGTTCGGTTGGCATGTTCATGAAAAGGCAGTTTTGATGTTTTTATTACCATTGAAGTAAGCGCTTTTTGAAAAAAATTTGATTTTGTTCGTTTTAAGAGAAATTTTTTTACGTGTTAATATTAGAAATTTGACTGTAAGAAAATGGTGAACACAAAACACTACGGCTAATGATTCAATACATTTTTTCAAGTGAACAACCACAGGGAAACTAGGAACTCAAGTTCATAAAAAATTCAACTCACACAGACCAAATACTGACTCAAATACAACAGCAACAACCCGATAACAGGCAAAAGGAGTTGTATACAAACACTATTCAAGAGAGCCAGCCAACCAACCATTCAGGACTCATTGTGGCATTCCTACCTTCAGGAAAATTGAAGCGAAAAAAATCTCATGGACGTCTTCCAAAAGAATGGATATCCACAGAACTTCATCAAAAGACATATACCCCCAAGCCAACCTATCAAACCAAAAGCCCCCAAGGAAAGCACAGCGGTTAGGACTCTCGCCGACCATGCACATGGTCCGAGGTTCGATACCCCACCGGCGCACACCTGATATCTATGGTCGGCCTGCTAAATTTGGGTTACCGATATCACATGCTGAAAATTTCATACTTGTACCAAAATACTGTGTGGAATCAAGCTATAATAAAATAAATAAATAAATAAAAATCGCCTTACCATATATAAAGGATATCTCAGAAATCACTGCAAGACTCTTCAAACCTTAAGGAATCGACGTCTCACATAAACCAACAAAATCACTTCACTCAATTCTATGTCAACCAAAAGACTCAACAACGAAGGAAGATAAAACCAACATCATCTACAAAATAAATTGTAACAACTGTGAAAAACACTACATTGGCGAAAGTGGACGACGTCCTCTTCGTCTATTTATTTATGATCATAAACTAACTAGCCGTCAGAGGACATGACATCCACTCCCTCACTCATACCGCTGTATACAGACAACCACGGACATCGATTCGACTGGGACAACCAAACCAACGTTCAATTTTAGACAGAGGAAAAAAACACCAAGAATGCCAGAGGATTGTTTTAGAAGGCTGGTGGTATTCCAGTGAATCATCAATTAATAATAGACACACATTGAAATAGACAAAATTGAGCAATCTATAAGAAAGAAATCTCACACACAAAGCGTCAAACTTCAGGTCAAGGAAACAATCAGTACCAATGCCAATACAAGTAACCGCCTAGAGGTTATTAATACACACAAAAACAACGAATCACATTCGGGGTCAGGTCACCCGGAGAGGTGAGTTGAAAGCTCGTGGAGAGATCTAAAAGCTCACTTCAACAAACTGAAGTATGCACTGAACATGTTGCCTAGTAGGTCAATGGAAGCTTCGCAAATAAACCACCATCCAGCTCAGGGAACACAACTACATAAAAATAAGGAGAATGCCAATCATCCAACCTAAACTCACTTAACTAGGACAAAAAGACAATGAGTTTATGAATTGTTATGCTCATCTGACCATCATTAGGCAGATTAATTTGATAACACCGACATACTGATAACTGGGTGACGTTTTGAGCACAGTGTATTACACCGCTCATAATCATATCAATAGATATTCACACGACATTGTAACTTGCTTTATATAGTCCTACTGCTTGCTTCCTGTTTTCCATTGCGACTTTCCATACACTCAGGATATAGGTGTTGCAGCACCACTTTGTTTGTAAGTGTTTGTTGGTGTTGAGATTCTTTAATTAATCTCTGTCTGTCCCTCTCTCTCTCCCCCTACCAAACTATATTCCTATTTAATACTTATACCCTATCCCACCCTCTTGTGTAATTATACGCAAGAGAATACATAGCAATGGTCGAACTTTTCTCTAGATTATTTAACTGAGTAGGGTCAATTATTCTACATATAAGTATAAAACTTGGGCACTGTTATTATTATTATTATCATTGTTCCCTTGGGTTCCAAGTGGAACATAGGGCTTCAACTACACGTCTCCACTTGCTTCTATCTTCTGTTGTACTTTTCACCTGCATCCATGTTAGTCCATACTGTTTCAACTCCTCTTCACACGATCTCCTCCATGTCACTCTTGGACGTCCCACTCGCCACTTCCCTTTCGCGTTCCACTCGAAGGCCTGACGCGTGATGTCACTCCACGGCCTCCTCAGCGAGTGTCCAATCCATCTCCACTTTCTCCTGTATATTTTTGTTGAGCGATTGGTTCTTGTTTTGTTCCTTCCCATAGTTTCTTGTTGGTTCTTGTTCTTTCCAGCCATCGGATCTTCAGTATAGAGCGAAGACAGTAGTTGATAAAGGTCTGCAACAGGCTGTTGGAAATATTCTTGGTGACCCGCCAAGTTTCTGATGCGAATAGAAGAACTGACTTGACGTTTGTAGTGAAAATCCGAATTTTGTTGTTGATGTTGAGTGACGAAATAAAACTTGGGCATTGTGGTAGAGTATAACTCCATTACAGATAAGATTTTATTTTGATAAATCACACAGTAATATTATACAGTACAGTAATATTAACTGATGATCACGTTTCGAGCACAAACTATTGCCACTCGTAATCATATCAAGTTACTCACACAAGATTTTCCTTCATTTATATATGTGTGGAATTGACTAGATATTTGAATAAAAATCAATATAGGATAATAATATAATATGGGTGTTATCAATGAAATACAATCAGATGGGAAATAAGACGAGTGCTTTTATAGTCATAATTAGTAACTTGTTGGAATGCTTTGATGTACTTGAATTGAAATAGAGTTTTAAGATTATTCATTATCCTCTTCTGACTTGACTGGTGGTAATAATATCTTCCATATTTCTGATATTTGCATTGAGTCATTTCTGTTGTATGTGTTGTGTTGGATGTAGACTCACTGAACCAGGATTCAGTAATCAATTTCTCTCTCCACCCACATAGATTATTATTATTATTTCCTTTAGTTCCTAGAGGAACATAGGGCTTCAGCCATGCGTCTCCATTGCGTTCGGTTCTCTGCTAGAGTTTTCACCTGGCTCCAGGTCTGCCCACATGCTTTCATCTCCTCTTCACATGATCTCCTCCAAGTCACCCTTGCACTGAGACCAACTCGCCGCTTCCCTTTCGGGTTCCACTCGAGGGCTTGTCTAGTGATGTCACTTGCTGGTTTCCTCAGAGTGTGGCCAATCCATCTCCATTTCTTCCTGCCTATTTGTTTCACAATCGGTTCCTGGTTGGTTCGCTCCCAGAGATCTTTGTTGCTGATCCTTTCCGGCCATCTGATCTTGAGTATTGAGCGAAGACATCTGTTAATGAAGGTCTGTAGCTTGTTTGAGGTGCTTTTTGTGACACGCCAAGTCTCTGATCCGTATAGTAGTACTGACTTCACATTGGAGTTGAAAATCCCGATTTTATTTTTGACGCTGAATGATGTTGACCTCCACACAGACTTGAGAGTAATGAAAGCTTGCCTTGCTTTCCCGATCCTTGCTTTGATATCCTCGTCAGTTCCGCCTGTAGTTGAAACAATGCTTCCCAAGTAGGTAAAGGAGGTAGTTTCTTTCAGGTTCTTTCCATTTATGCTGATTGCTGTCTGTTGTTGTTGGTGTTGGCCAGGGATCTTCATCACCTCCGTTTTCTCTATGTTCACCTGGAGTCCTATCTTTGATGCTTCTTCTGCCAACTTGTTACTTTTCACTTGCATATCTTCCAGTTTGTGGGAAATCAGGCATATATCATCGGCGAAGTCCAGATCCTCCAAGTTCTTTGTGTGAGTCCATTTTATGCCTGTTTCCTCATTGCCCGCTGTTTGTCGCATTATCCAATCTACTGCAATCAGGAAAATCATTGGCGATAGTAGGCAACCCTGTCTTACTCCTGTCTTCACTTCGAAGGATTCCGTGAGCTTCCCGTTGTGGATTACTTGGCATGCAGCGTTGTCATACAACTGTTGGATGAGATGTATAATTGTCGGTGGCACCCCGTAGTAGCGAAGTAGTTGCCAAATCACCTCTCGATCGACGCTGTCGAAGGCCTTTTCAAAGTCGATGAAGTTGAGATAGAGAGGTGACTGCCATTCCAGACTTTGTTCAATGATGATCCGTAGTGTGGCGATTTGATCAATACATGACTTGTTTCTCCTGAATCCAGCTTGTTCTGGTCGAAGTTTTTCATCCAGGGTATGTTTGATTCTCTCAAGGATGATGCGGCTTAGTATTTTGCTTGGGATGGACAGGAGCATAATTCCGCGCCAGTTCTTGCATTGACTTAGGTCTCCTTTCTTCGGTAGTTTGAATAAGTATCCTTTCTTCCAATCCTCGGGTACTTTGCCTTCTTTCCACACCTTCTCCAGTAGTGGCGTCATCAAGTCTGCTGTTGTCTCTGGGTCCACTTTCAATGCTTCTGCTGGGATTCCATCTGGTCCTGCTGCTTTTCCAGCTTTCAGCATCTTGATTGCCTTCAGGACTTCTGTTTTCGTCGGGGGGTTGATGTTCACTGGTAATTCTGCTTCCGTTGTTGGTATTGTTGGGCGCGTTGTAGGTGGCGGTCGGTTTAGTAGTCTTTTGAAGTGTTCAGACAGTGTTTCCTTTGCTCCACTTCTTTGGTGAGTGACTTTCCATTGTCATCCTTCACCGGCTTGATTTGTGTCAAACGTTTGCCCGATAGGTACCTAGTTGTTTGGTAGAGTGTTGCGAGGTCTCCTTTGCCTGCTGCTTGTTCTGCCTCACTTGCCATGGTTTCATAGTACTTTCTTTTGTTTTCACTGATACTCTTCTTTACTCTTTTAGCTTGCATTCAAATCCTGTTTTCGTTGCTCATCGGTGCACTGGAGAATCTTTTGTTTCACCATCCTTCTCTCTTCTATTAGTTTCCAAGTGTCCGTAGTGAGCCATTGTTTGTCCTGTCTCTTCTTTCTGCCTAGAACTTCCATGCAGGTTTGACTCCACACTGTCTTCAAGTTGTTCCAGTGCTTTTCGACGCTGACCTCTTCGCCAGTGCTGATTTGTGTCTCGGCTTTGTCTTTTATACTTGCAGTGAAGACGTCCTTTGTGTCCTGGTCCTTCAGTTTTTGAGTGTTGAACTTGGCTTGTGGTCTATCTGCAGCTCCTGATTCTCTGAAAGCTTTTAATTTGATTTGGATTATCCCTTGTACGAGATAGTGGTCTGAGCCAATGTCTGCTCCTCTTCTTACTTTTGTGTCCAGTAGGCTGCGCCTCCACTTCCTTGAGATTGAGATGAAGTCGATTTGGTTTTTGGTTCGCCCATCTGGTGACACCCATGTAGCCTTGTGAATATCCTTGTGTTTGTATACGCTGCCACCAATCACTAGTTCATTGAAGGCGCAGAAGTCGGCGAAGAGTTCTCCATTTTCATTCATCTCTCCCAGAGCTTCTTTACCCATGATGAGTTCCCTTCCTGTGTTGTCTGGTCCAAGTTTGGCGTTCATGTCTCCCATTAGTATTTTAATGTCACCAGCTGGAGTATTGTCTATTGCTGCCTGTAGTTGTCTGTAGAATTCTTCTTCCTTTTCGAGGTCTGCGTTGTTTGTGGGTGCATAGCATTGTATAATTGACACTTTTCTACCTTTGGAGTTGAATCTGGCGCTCATTATTCTGGGTGAGATCGCCTCCCACTGTATCAGAGCCTTGGTTGCCGTTGGTGACATCATTATAGCCACGCCCTCGGTGTGTGTGTGGTTGTCTTCTGGGTGACCGGAGTAAATCACTGACTCACCTGTTGACAATTTGGTGAGTCCGTTTCCGTTCCATCTGCTTTCGCAGATCCCCAATACTTGTAGTCCGTATCTTCTCATTTCGCTTGCGATCTGGGCAGCTTTGCTAGTCTCGTACATGGTGCGGACATTCCATGTCCCCACACAGACTTTTTCTTTTGACGCAAGGAGATTGTTCACGCTGAAGTTTCTGTAGCAGGTTTGTTTACAGGGTGGGGTTGCTGGCCTCACGCCTGAGTTTAGTCTTTGGGTACCTGAAATAGAAGAAAGGTTAGTGTTGCGTGACCGCAGAGCCCAGGGGACATCTGCTTGAGGCCGGTCACACACGGCCTGGTGTGTCTCAGTAGTGTACTTATCACTTCTGCCCTGTGACACGGCAGCAGAGAGCGCGGTCGTTGTTAATCCGGGCCACGGCCGATCCGGCATGATATTTTTTGAATTCGTTTGGTTCATCGGGTTGGATTGATGACGACTAAGTCCAGCCCCCACTGATACCGTCGCCAATGTATCAGTAGGTTGTGAGGTTTGACAAATTTGGTTGATGCCCGTTGCTACTATCAACGGAGCTACGCTAGGAACGGTGTGACGACCCAAGTTATCTCCTACTGATACCGTCGCCACAGTCATATCAGTAGAAGTCCGGTTAAGCTGCCGGTCAGCCTCGGTTTCCTTATCAGCTCCCCACTGCCGATAACATCGTGGATGAAATGAAAGAGCATGTTCACCCTAAGAAACGCTAAAATAGGAGGATAAATCCTGAAATTAAAGAAGCCATAGCTCCGCAACCGTAAGTCCTATAGGGACGAGACAGGTACCAATCGGTTCGTCTCGTCGAGAGGAATCCAATGGTATATAAATCAGAGGGTAAAAGCTATTCCTAAGAAAAATACGAGGATTTTCCTGCCTAGCAGTCTCTGCCCCCCTGCTGCCCTATGGTTGGTAATGCCCCCTAGCTACATACACAACGGCATACAACCTGAGGTCGCGGAGCTAAAAATGTCAAGAGAACAGCCAGCGGCATGAACTCTAGGCCTAGAAACAGGTTTCCCCTGTAGCCTTTGAAGAAATTCCCTATTCGGCTGAGGAGAAGCTATAAGGTGTGATACCGGTACCAATGGGTAGATTTCGTCGAGAGCTATCCATTGATATATAGCTTCCCTAAGTCCTAGCCTCCCTGGAAAAATTTTGGCAGCATAACCCCTGAGGGCGCAAGCCCAGATATCAAAGATCCTGAGGAAGGCTGAGGAGAGGCTACAAGGGTCGAAACCAATGTCAAAGGATAGATCTCGTCGAGAGCTATCGATTGATATATAGCTTTCCTATGCCAGAGCATCCCTAAACAAACTATGACCGTATGGTCCCTAAATGCCCCAACATAGTAAACATGAAGCTAAAACCTAGCCTAAACATGAAAACTACTAATAAAATAATATAAAAATAAAATAAACTTACCAAATAATTCCATTGATGAGGATTGGAAGCCATCATATGCCTCCAAGTGACAGGGGCTGGCCGTAGAAAACCAGCCATCCGTCCCACGCCATGCCTACCCACATAGATTACTTCTTAGAATCTTAACCTTCTCCCACCCAATTGTGTATTAATGCATGCAGTGCAATGTAGTGCTGAGTCGTTTTTTCTAAATTACTTATCTTCGCAGGGTCGACCATTCTTACCGTAGCTAAATTCTTATGTCCTGATTATCTTACTACACCCGATCTACTAGTTTGACCTATGTATTTGACCTCACAGTCATTGCAAAGTATTTTGTAAATTATAGAATTTTGTTTAATTGGGTCCACCGGGTCTTTTAGCTTACAGAGCTTGTCTCTGAGTGAGTTTGTAGGTTTGAATGCCACCCTAATTCCTGCTTTATTAAGAATCCTACGTAGACAGGGTTTCCGATGTCCCCTCCTTATATGTTATAACAGTAGATGACTTATATTCACTCTTATTTATGTTATCATTACTAGTTTCACTATTATTTTTATTTTGCTTTTGGCCTTTTTCGATCTTCCTAATGAATTTTATAGGATAGATCTAGCTAAATTTGTATGTTCCAATAACCTATTTGACCTAACAGTCATTATGCGATTATATGCGTATTTATTAGGGCGTTTCAAAGAATAGTTCAAAATACACCAGCCTGATTTCTGAAAATTCAAGGATATACGTTTAACTTTTTTGAATTTGCCGCCTTCTCTGATCGATCGCACACAGATATCAGTATCAAGCAGTATTTTCTGATTAAGTCGCAGAAGATATAACTCAGTTCAAGAATAATAATAATAATGCTACCGACAATATGAACGCCAGAAGTCTATAAAGTTGAGGTAGAGGTTTGATTGCCATTCCATGCTTTGTTCGATGATAATGCGTAGAGTTGCAATTTGGTCAGAACATGATTTGCCTTTCCTGAATCCAGCTTGTTCTGGTCGGAATACTGTATCCAGTGCGTCCTCTATCCTCTCCAGGATGATGCGACTCAGAATTTTACTTGGCGTCGACAGGAGCATGATTCCTCGCCAGTTCTTGCAGAGTCCTAAGTCGCTCTTCTTTGGTAGTTTCACCAGGTAACCTTTCCTCCAGTCAGTAGGCACCTTTGCCTCCTTCCAGACCTTTTGCAATAATGGAGTCAGCATATCTGCTGTCGTCTCTGGGTCCGCTTTTAGTGCTCCCGGGGGTATTCCATCTGGTCCGACCGGATAATCATGTCTACGCCAGAGATGACATAAGTTGGCAAATGTTACACGAGCCTTTTCTATCCGTACTGAGATCTTCTGAAATAACTGAAGTGGTTATCAAAACGCACAACCATTTCACTATCCATCTCTAAACTAGGAGGTGGTGGTCCTACAGCTGACCTGATAGTGTTGTATAGTGAGTGATGAATGTCTCTTCAGTATTACATGTGTCAGTTCTCATCGTAGGCTGCGTACACACACTATCAACATGTGTAATAAAAACCGTAACTGCATCACAATAATGCCTTTTTTTTAAATATTTGCATTTATTGCAGTTTGTTCACATTAACAACTGGAGAGCATCGATTTCTTACATTCTATGTAAGCACTCTTGGCTATTATAGTCTTATACCATTGATTCCTACAAATGCTGGTGAGTAGTTCTTATTTTTCTTGTTTAAAAACCTTGAAAAATGAACCGTTTTGTTTTGTCTCCATTGGTTAAAACAATTAGTCCCTTTTATAAATTTGGATAGTGTTATTAAAAGACGGAGATTATCTGAAAATGTCATACATTTGCGCCATACATTTCGAACAATCTGATCCCTCACACATTTACTTGTCAAGTCGATATATATGAAAAAATTAAGGGCAATTAAATTAAGAAATTAAGATTGAAGAAAGATTAACCTAACGTTTGGTAATCCACTCAAATAAGGATTACCAAGGTAGGTTAAGTTGGGGGTGGAGGGCTTAAGTTTATGAATACCTATAACCTCAGCGTATTTCAATAAGCGCCCTTGGCTGTTTTTATAGATGACCTTAAAGGCTGAGTTAACATCAATCTTATGGTTCATCTCGATTAGGTGTTTAGCTATAGACGAAGTTGGTAGTCTGACACCTGTATCTATTGGTTTTTCACAGTTCATTTGTTTTTCTAGCCATTTTGGGATATGCTCTGCCACCCTTATATGCAAAGCGCGATTACTTTTCCCTATGTATGTGTGTCCACACATACGAAAATTGGTAAATAGTGTGGGATGTGACATAATCACTTGTGCACTTTTGAGGTTTGCAGTGGAGCATATTTTTAGCTTTTTCGACAATTACAAGCTGGGCTGCATAATAGGTTCTACGGATGATCGAATTCAACCTTTGTCTCAAAATCCTACTGTTTATTTCCCCGTTATATGGTAATTTGATGAAAACATTTTTCTTAGGGGCGGTATGGATTGTAGGTTTAGAGGCTAATTGACTTGGTTGAATTACTTATCTTATTACGTAACTCTAATACTTATTTCAACTCTTCGTGTATACTGATTAGTATGAACAACTATGGTTATGGAAAATCGTCACTTTTGTTAATATCCTCTTTTCTGGAAAAGAGATTGTATACACTTGTCGTTGTACAGCCGAAGAAATTGAATTCACCGAAAACGCTGTTTCATCTTTTCACTAATGCCTATGTGGAGATTATTCATGAAGGAAGAGAACTGATGTGACTGTCGAATCACATGGTTTGTATTCTAGTTAAACACTGAAATAATCTTGCTGTCTTGACACATTTTTATTTCAGGAATACTACCGATGAAAACGTTTCAAACCAAAGTGTTTAAATCAATGAAGTTGGGTGTACAAGTGTTGGTAAATGATTGCTAGTCATTTGTGTCTGCTTGTGATTGGTTGGACGATTTCATCACGAGCTGACATCAGTTAAAGAACCATTGGAAATCCCACCTGGGAGTACTGGACAGCCAGCTGTTTCGTCAGCCTAGTTTGGGACTCTTCCCCAGTACGCACCCACCGCCAGGGTTAGAACCCAGGACCCTGAGGTCTTAGACCATTAAGCCCCTGGGACCCAATCCAACGGCCACCCCATGAATTCTAACTTCTGTCAATTCATGACATGTCGCGACCACTTCACAATGTCTTCTTCGATGAGTTACTGCCTCACCTTCAACCTACTGTACGCTACTGGTCATAACTTCCCACTAGAACCCCAGGTTAACTGCCTTAATAGGGCCAGTCGCTAGTGAGAATCAAAATAATTTTCAAGTATTGGTTATTTGAAAATCTTTTGCTCATAAGTCTTGGTTCTCTATCTACCAGTGGGTCAAGCATTCAAACTTTGCTCCTCCACTCGAGATTTCGGCAGTCAGATAATATCACTAGCCATATATTACTTATTATTATTTTCCAGGGTCCCGAATGGCATAGCGGACTTCGGCAGCACATCTCCACTTCATTCTATTTTGCTGCAGTTCTCTTTAGCTAGCTCTATGATTACCAATAGGCTCGCTTCTCCTCCACACACCCGACTGGCTACTTCACGTCACTGTTCCACTCCAGAGTTCGTCTGATGCACTGTGTCACTCAAAGTGCGTGCGATCCATCCCCATTTTCCTCGGCATATTTATCGCGGGATACAGATTGTTGGTTGGTTCTTTAGCTCATTGCCGACTGTATGGAAACAGTTGTTGAATTGAGTTGTTGCTGACAGGCTGTACATAAAACTGTCACCTGGCTCAAGGTATACAAATTTCTGCTTTCACTCTTTGCATAGATTTAAACTCTCGTAATTGATAAATACTGTTTAACTTAGCACTATCTTGTTTCTCTTTACAGAATTACCTGCTGTCGTATCCACCTACCTTGCGCATACATGTATTCACTGGCTTATCCTATTTCGTGTTCTACCGGCGAACCATAATACCACCACTACCAGTACCAATGAAAAAGATAAAAATAAATCAATAAAACCGGTAAAACAATCAAAATTGTCACAAATGATTCAATTTCTTGGCTGTTTACATTTATGGGGACTTGTGCTCCTCTTTCTGTTGACAAAAATCCTTTTACCTATCACCTCTCTTGGCCAGCGTCTACCCTATTTACCATTGATGTTGACTTCGGTGTATACAGCGTTCGGATTGTTCTGCGCATTTTTTATTTTCATGTGGCCAACTACGACGTCAACAGCAACCGCCACCACCACCACAACTAAAGAAGGTAAACTGGAGGTAATGAAACCATTCGATATCATAAGTACAGAAAAGGTTAAACAGCAAGATCAGCAGGAGCAGAAGCAGCAGAAGTCGAAGAAGACGGCAAAGTCGAAGAACAAGAACAAAAAGAAACAAGAGTAAATGTTGAAAGAAATTTTGACTTGTTCTCTAATATCTTTGCGTTATTTTTATTTCTCCCTCACTGTGTATTTGTATGTTAATCTGCCTAGTTTATTTATTTTATTAGTGGATATTTCTTTTTGGGAAGTTGTTTTTTTCTTGTGATAGTACAAAAAATATATTTTGATATATTTATAATAATATTATAGTTATGTTGTAACAACAGAAGACAGGGGCCAGGCAACAGGTCGTTTATTTAGGAAATCAACACATAATTGTAGATTTTCATGTACATTGTTATAGATTATTGTAAGCAAACAAACACAGTCCTCTGATTGGTGGTTTCTCGCTGAAGGTTAATCCTTCATCTGTTTGTGGCCGTTTCTTTGAAGGTCAGATCATCTATATGCTAACTAACTGTATCCGCCCACGCAAAGTCTTCTGTGATTGGTTGTTGAATCAGTCTTTGTTCTTATTTTTCTCATGACCAATATTGGGGACGGAAACATTGACATAAATTACTATCTACCAATTTTGGCTAGCAGTCAGCCCTCACCATAATGTTACTCAAAAACAATCATTTGAACAATTCCCATAAACAGTTGGCGATGAGTCACACCCGTGTTCTGTGTCAAGATGGATTGCAGGTCGAGCGGTGAAACCAGTAAAGCATAACTCCATATCATCCATTGAATTTTAATGGCATTATTCCATTGTGATAGACAATAACGCCGAAATTCGCACAAAAAGGAGTATGGATTTAGCCTGACATACTTTCAGAAAGTCCACATACAAAACAGTAAATAAAAAAGAAATACTATGAAACTGTAATTGAAGAAGAGTGTTAAAGGAGAGAGAGAGAAATAATGGGAATGTTCTAACAACAGAAGGTGAGGCACGGAAGTCAAGGTATATTTTCAAGTTACCAAACTGTTATTTCTGTCTCATTGATATAAGAATAAAACTTGGGCACTGTGGTAGAGTGTAATTCCATTATGGGTAAATTTTATTTTGATAGAGTCTCACAGTGTTATACAGTAATATTTACTGATGACGTTTCGAGCAGAATTTATTGCTCATAATCATATCAAGTTGATATGATTATGAGCAATAAATTCTGCTCGAAACGTCATCAGTAAATATTACTGTATATTTCTGTCTGTCTGTCTGTTTTCAACATAGAACTTTGCACCGATGTGCAGCAGTTCAAGTCGCCACACTCCCTCCATGTAGCACACAAAGCAAGAGAAGAAATGCAAAATAGAGACAGTAGACAGGGATATGAGACAAAAGGAATAGTAATAACGAAGAACAATGTAGTTTCATTGGAAATCATAAGTCACAAGGAGTGGATGCATCTGCACTGTCATTGAGCCATATCACCGATTGTCTCCAGCCGCAATTGGTTTTTACCGTCCCGACTACCCCAACCAGGAAGCCAGTCTACACCTTCCTACGTGACTGGCTGGCTTAAACTAACTGTTGTGGATTTCATTGACTGATGAGACCATGTTTTGGTTTGACACCACGTGCTAGCTCCTTTTCAACCTGGTCTATTCTATGTCAGCTAACATTACCTGATGTCGAGGAAGGCGATGGCTAGACATACGTAACACATGTCCTATTCATCTCAGTCGATATAGCTTCACAGCCTCGTCTGTTGATTTCCCCTCCTCATCTAACACTCGACGGAAGGCTCACCTTAATATTGATCACTCTGTTATACCACTTCACACGGGACGTAGAACGCAGACACCTATGATCAAAAACAGCTAATCTCTTCATGTCTTCCACTCTCAATGGCCATGTCTCAGCCATAAATAAGGACGGAGCGGACTGATGAGCAGTGCACACGCCTTTGGTCAATAGCCAGCCAGATATCACGTCTACGACGGAGACGGTGTAAACTGGCATATGCGAAACTAGCCTTCTGTATTCGTACTGAGATTTCGTCAGCGACCAGCCAGTTGGCGTTGGCTGATGCAACTTCCCAAATAAGTGAAGCCGTTTATTTTTTTATTTATATAGATACAGTTTTATATTCTCTAACCAATCTTTGAGTGTGTGATTTCGGTTTACATTAAACGACATGAAATAGAATGTTCAAATATGCATAGTATTCTGTTGCTAATGCTGTATTGAACTGCAGGGATATGTGAGAATTATATTCCGTTGGAACGCATTGTCTGTATCACATTACTACCCTCGTCTCCCCGTCAAAAACTTTCGACTGAAGTTGATTCGATCTTCTTGTTGCTGTAGGCTTTGTTTGCTTGTCTTACTATATCGAGTTTCCGAGCTAGCTGACATTCACCCGCTTCTCTTTGTTTGCATTTATGATGGCATATACGTGACCCTGTCTCACGGTGATCGTGTATGGTCCTTCCCACTTAGGAAGCAGTTTGCATGACCCTGTCGCACATATTCGCCTCACACTATCATATGCTGCTGTCGCCCAACCTCCCAGTAGCATTCCAAGTAACAGCCTCATCGCTGACGGTTCTTGAAAGCCATTCAACTCCACAACGGAATCGAAGTCCTGTCAGAAGATCTATATGTCTCCTTCTGCAAAAACTGCAGGGCATAGGCTTTTCATTTGTTGGAGCGACACCGAATGTAACTGCAGAAGGCAGGATACGGAAGCCAAGGTATATTTTCTAGCGATCAAACAGCTATTTATATCTATACAGTTTATATTTTTAACCAATCATTGAGCGTGTGATTTTGGTTTACATTAAATGACATGAAATACAATGTTCAAATATACATATATAGTATTCTGACGTGAAGAACCTAGAAGACCTGGATTTCGCGCGTGGATGATTTATGTTTGATGTCACACAAAATCGAAGACTTACAAGCGAAAACCGACAAACTGGTCGAAGAAGCAGCAAAGACAGGACTCCAGGTGAACATAGACAAGACGGAGGTTATGAAAATAACCAACCGACCAACAACAACAACAGCAGCATCCAGCGCCAATCACCATCAACGGGAAGGATTTGAAAGAGGTTACTTCATTCACTTATCATCTAGGGAGCATTTTGTCAACTACAGGCACTCGGAACGGACGATGATGTCAAATCGAGAATCAGGAAGGCGAGAAACACATTCATCCACCTGAAACCAATCTGGAAATCTTCGTCACTCAGCATCAACAACAAAATGATTCGAATTTTCAATACAAACGTCAAGTCAGTTCTTCTATATAGAACAGAAACTTGGCGGGTCACCAAGAATATTTTCAAAAGGTTGCAGACCTTTATCAACTACTGTCTTCGCTCTATACTGAAGATCCGATGGCTGGAAAGAACAAGAACCAACAAGAAACTATGGGAAGGAACAAAACAAGAACCAATCGCTCAACAAAAATATACAGGAGAAAGTGGAGATGGATTGGACACTCACTGAGGAGGCCACTGGGTGACATCGCGCGTCAGGCCAGTGCTCGAGTGGAACCCGAAAGGGAAGCGGCGAGTGGGACATGGAGGAGATCGTGTGAAGAGTAGTTGAAACAGTATGGACTAACATGTATGCAGGTGAAAAATACAGCAGAAGGCAGAAGCAAGTGGAGACGTGTAGTTGAAGCTCTATGTTCCACTAGGAACCCAAGGTAACAATAATAATAATTCTGTTGCTAAGGCTGTATTGAACTGTGAGAATAATATTCCGTTGTCTGTATCACACCACTACAATGTGTAACTGCTGATTAGACTAGGCTTTTGACATACAGCTAACTAGCTAATGGACCCTGCTCCACCTCCATCAGTTTGTTGTAAAGTCAAGCTCAAACAAACAGTAATAACGCCTTTGAAAGTTATCAGTGGTGAACAGTGTGATCGATCAGAAACTTTATCAGGATATTTTTTCTCTTCGTTCCTTTGTTTCCTGCCTGAATGGAACATTAGACTTCAAACGTCACGCTCAATCTTCCCTCAATACTACCACCTCACAGTAAACTAGGCCGTTTCGAAGTGTGTCCACCGGAAACCGAAATTGAACCTCCCGGAGAGTGCAGGTGGCAAGCATTCAATTAACCATTAATGACAAAGATGCAATTTAACTACTAGGAAGTATGGAGGCATACGTTCCTTCACAGTAGTATTCAACGAATTGCCTACCAGCTTTAATAGGCCTCCAATAATTCATAATCCTTTTGACACTCGGTCGGTCGGTTTTCGACATAGAACTTTGCACATATGTGCGGCAGTTCAAGCCGCCACACTCCATGTAGCACACAAAGCCGCCTTTAGGTCAAGAAATATAGTGATTGTCGGACGCCGGTAGGAATGCCTATGTTCTAGAATCTGTCGAAGGGTGAAGATATGATCTATACACCCTCTTCGTGGCCTAAAACCTGCCTGGTTTTATCGTGTTTCTGCCTCCCGAGCACCACTTAGTCTACGCAGTATTATTGAGCCTAGGATTTTAGATACTATATTAGTCAAGCTAATCCCTCTGTGATTATCACAAGAAGATTTGTCTCCCTTCTTGTATATCGGGATGATCAGTGACTTACACCAACCCGATGGGACTTCCTCTGATTCCCAGACGCTGCCTAGAACCTCATTTATTGCAGACAGTAAACTGTCTCCACCGTACTTAAATACCTCTGGAGCCAATCCATCAGGTCCCACTGCTTTGCCTTGCTTCAGATTAGTGACAGCTTTAGTAACCTCAGTTAAGGACAGAGGACCTGTGTCTATCTCCCATTCAGGGAGGTGTTGGATGTTCGGCAGGCTAAGTGTGGCTGTGGGCCAATTAAACTGCTCCTCATAGTGTTCTTTCCAGCGCTCCAGACGTCTATCCTGGGAGCTAATTATGGTGCCATTTTTCTCCGAGATTGTTTCGCTTATCATTTGCCTTTTGCCACCTGTTTCCCTGATAAGCCTGAATAGTTGTCTGGTGTTGCCAATCGCCGATGCCTTTTCCATCTCTTTCGCTTTTGTCGCCCACCACTGTTCACGGTCCTTTTGACACTACAAACATCTTTCTTATCTACAGGTAATCTCTGGCAATAGGAATGAATTTACTCAAAATATATAAAATAAAAATCTATATTCACAAGAAATTTTGTACAGTATAACAATTATAAAGTATTGTAGGCTAAAGAGATACGTCGACTGAGAGCTGCTCCAAAACATCTGAAAAGAAAAAAGAAGGAAGAAATAATTAGAACTGCGGACGTATTACTACTGGTTGTGATAGTTTAGACAGATGACTGTAGTGAGATTGGTAACCTGTGCAGATGTAACTCACTAGTTTAAAAGTACTAGGTTTTCAGTCAGCTGGTTCCGAGTTCGAATCCTGCTGTAACTGCTGCAGTCTAGGAAACTACGTAGCCTAAAAAAATAAAAGATCTGTTCCGAGTAACTGATTTCTGATTGGCTAACAGCTGGCCGGGTCCCATAGTTCGGCTAGTTGGAGGCCAGCATCTGGTTGGGATCATACTATGTACATTCCACTTAAATCAAGACTCATTACATAATTATTACATACAAAAGATTTGAGATTCTCTTGTTCTGCCATTTTATGCGTAAGACTTCAACCAAAGCTTGGAAAGTGAAGTGACGAGGTCGCGTGGTAGCGGTGGTGGTGAGAATGTTTACCAAACTATGATGAAGGATAAACATTCTTAGCTTTGAATGCTTGGCAAAAATGTGGCGTTTGAAATGTTATGAGTATAGATATGATGGAAAAGATTTGTCGCTCAGGTGGATGATTTCGATGTGGTTGTGTTCCCTGAACTGGACGGTTTATTTGCGTAGCTTTCATTGACCTACTAAGCAACATGTTCAGTGCATACTTCAATTTGTTGAAGTGAGCTTTTAGATTTCTCCTCGAGTTTATTAGTCATCGCTCCTGATGACCTGACCTTAAGTGTGATTCGTTGTTTTCGTGTGTTTTCACACCCTCTAGGCGGCTACTTGTATTGGCATTGGTACTGATTATTTCCTTGACCTGAAGTTTGACCCTTTGTTGTTGGAGATTTCCCTCTTATAGATTGGTCAATTTTGTCTATGCCAATGTGTGTCTGTTATTAATTGACGATTCACTGGAATACCACCAGTCTTCTAAAACCATTCTCTGGCATTCTTGGTGTTATTTCCTCTGTCTAATATTTGAACGTTGGTTTGGTTGTCCCAGTCGAATTGATGTCTGTGGTTGTCTGTATGTAGCGATATGAGTGAGGGAGTGGATGTCATGTCTTTTGACGGCTAGTCATTTTATGATCATGGATAAATAGACGAAGAGGACATAGTCCACTTTTGTTACTGTAGTGTTTTTCGCAGTCGTTGCAATTTATTTTGTAGATGATGTTGGTTTTATCTTCTTTCGTTGTTGAGTCTTTTGGTTGACATAGAGCTGAGTGAAGTAATTTTGTTGGTTTGTGTGCGACATCAATTCCTAAAAGTTTGAAGAGTTTTAAGGTGATTTCTGAGACGTGATTATTACATAGTAGGTTATATGGTTATGAGTATGCATGTTCTACACTTTGTTAGGAAGCATTTGTCCTTCTTTACATTCCTTTGCGTTCCGAGTGGAACATAGGGCTTCAACCACTGAGATTCAATTCGGAGTTTCAGTAGCGGTGGTTTTGCTGACCTCTTGCCCAATCTTCCCTCTTTTACCGGGTTTACTAGTGGCTAAGCGAGGCTTAGGAGTGGCGTCAGCCGGGAATCGAACACGCGAAACGCCATGGTTAGCGAGCATTCCACTGTTAAGCAATCGAAACACACAGACACAGTAAGTTAAGTCGACATACTGAAGGAAGTGTACTTGGCTTAGATTATTCTGGTATAGGAAATAGTTGCCACAAAGCCTTTATCAGGCGGCACTTTATCACCACGTAAGACTAAAGGATCAAGGTAGTTAAACAATGTAGAGCAGTTTGGTAGCCGTAAAGTAATGATTTAGGCATGCACTCATATGACAGCCTGACTGGACAGTTTTTGATTCGTTTAGTAATGCCTAAAATTCCTGGGGTTTTCTAAGTATGGTATGCCATGCATTTTGTATAATAAATGTTGCTACCGGTTGTTGCTATTATTGTCGGTAGACATCGTCTAATTTTAGTGTCTATCTCAGTCGGTGTGACAACTTCAAGTGATCAGTGTCGCATTCTAGTCTAGTTAGATGGTCTCACAAATCAGTAACACTTCGTCTTAACACTGTTAGAAAGCGTAAAAACGTTAGGTGCACAGTTGTTAAAGGCAGGCCAAATAACGCATAAATCTTTACTGTTGCTTTCGATGTTGAACTATTTCCACTGATAGAATGAGTCATGGAAACATTATCCCACATGGTTACAGAAAAGTCACAAGGGACCAGAACGGAGTGCACTGATCAATCCAGTATCCAAAAAAATTATTCAAAGTTATCTACAAAGTCCAGAAAAGCCTCCCGAAAACTGTTTGGTTTCGTATACTTTGCATTGCTGAGGCCTGAGCCATTCAGAAGGAATTCGCTGATGTATAGACATACAGAAGAAACTTCTCCTTCTACCTTGGGTACAATTCCAAGCTGAATTGCTATCAACATTTTGTTATTAATATTATTTTTCTTGTATTTTTTTGGTGTGATGTTTATTAATGTCATTTTCTGAACTAACCTTTTGTTCACTCTGCGCACCTGTTATTATTATTTCCTTTAGTTCTTAGAGGGACATAGGGCTTCAGCCAAACGTCTCCATTGCGTTTGGTTTGCCGCCAACGTTTTTATCTGGTCCCAAGTCTGCTCTTCACATGACCTCAACTATGTCACCCAACCCTCGCACTGATGACCAACTCGCCGCTTCCCATTCCATAGGGTTCCACTCGACTGATGGCCTGGCGTGTGATGTCACTCACCAACCAAATTCCATTTCTTCCTGCATATTTCTGGCACAATCGGTTCCTGGTTGGTTGGTTCGTTCATTGACAGATATCCCTCACTGTTGCTGATCTTTTCTGCACGGCCATTTGATCTTGAGTGGTATTGAGCGAAGACAGCTGTTGATGAAGGTGTGTAGTTTGTTCGAAGTGTCCTTCGTGACGCGCTGCGGAGCCAAATATCTGTTCCATCCGTTTAGTAGCACTGACTTCACATTGGAGTTGAAAATCCACATCTTATTTTCATTTTCATGCTGAGTACTGTTGATCGGCACACAAACTTGAGAGTAATGAAAGTTTGTCTTGCTTTTCCGATCCTCACTTTGATATCCTCATCAGTTCCATCCGCCTGTATTGGAAACGATGCTTCCCAGGTAGGTAAAGGAGGTTGCTTCTTTCAAATTCCTTCCATTTATGCTGATTGTTGTCTTCTCTATGTTCACCTGAAGTCCTATCTTCTATGGATGCTTCTTCTATCGCCAACTTACTGCTTTTCACTTGCATATCTTTCAGTTTGTGGGAAATAAGACATATATATCATCGGCGAAGTCCAGATCCTCCAAGTTGTTTTTTTTTAGCTTTTTCGTTGATTTCCAATCTTTCTGAACGTAAACTTAAGTTGAAATATATCAATCTCCAGCCTCCATTAATTGCAATCTGATTAGTCTTCACTGATTACAAGTATGTTGATTTTGTGAACGATACTCCAAACTAGTTTTTATTCGTAGGCTATTTTTGACAGACTGTATGTACACACACATACAAAATAATTATGTATGTATTTGCGATTAGTGCGTCGGTGGCATAGCGGTTAGGACGCTCGCCGACCATGCACATGGTCCGGGATTCGATCCCCGGTCGACGCACTCCTTTACCACGCTAAGCCAGAAATAATGCTGGTAAAGAGGAAAGGTTGGGCATGACGCTAGCAACCCCATCCTGTGAAAATAAACTCTGCTACAGAAACTTCAAGCCACTAGCTTGAAGCCCTATTTAACCACTGGGGAACGTGAAGGGAAAAAATGTATTTGCGATTATACAGCTGAGTGGACGAATTCGCCGAAGGAGTCTTTCCACTGAACTGTTTGGTTCTCATTCCCAAAAATTATTTTGAAAAAATTTCTTTAATGAGTCAGACTTAATTTGGGAAAGATTTTGACGTTACTCTCCCAACTGATGTCGGATACTTTGACGTGGTCATCGAAGTGACAAACCGCAATCACGTAGGGAGCTACACTGACTGGAATGAATGTTCCTGCTGGTCCCACCATACCAGGAAGACATTTTTAATAGCGGTTAGACAAAAAAGCAGTTACTCTCATAGTGTTGAGGATCTGTGGACGACGTCGCACTACTGGCTAGTAGGGATCTATAATGCCTCTTCAATGTGGAGACGGGAGCGGTTATAAAAAGGTCGGCCTCCAAAATTGCACATTACAACTTACCTTACGGCGGTAAGTTCTTAATACGGACACAATTCCAAAAACCACTTCAGACAGACCGTCTGTAACCAGTCTGAACTAGTTTTCCCCTGAACTCTGCTGTCACACAACACTAATGCTCTTTCTATCTCACACAGGCACACCAAGAAGAAATCAAGTTTTATATTCCTAGAGTTTACAGTTGATAAGTAGGGTGAGTTAGAATTCCAGGCTTTCGGTTAGAAGTAGTGTGTTTGAGCCAATGATACGTTTTTTAAGACTTTTTTCTCTCTATTCAACTGTTAACATCAAGTAAAAAACAAGATGAAAGAAAAATAGTAGAAGTTTAATATTCATCTTTAAACTTACCGGTTTCCGTCTGATGGTTTTAAATTTGCCAACATATTGTCCTTTTGTGATGAAGTGAGTTGTGTGTCATATGCGTCCATTAAACTGAAAAAAAAACAACAAGAATATCAATACCATAGGACGATAACTAGTGGACAATGTGTACAGTAGAAAAACAGGATTTCATCATGAGCTGACATTGGTTGAAGAACCCTTGGAAAACTAGCAGGGAGTACTGGACAGCTGTTTCGTCAACCTAGTTTGGGACTCTTCATCACTACGAACCCAGGACCTTCTGGTTATAAGACTAGCTAGCTCTTAGACCATTAAGCCAATGGGACCCAATCTAACGGCCAGCCAATGAATTCTAACTTCTGTCAATTCATGACATAGCCTCCAAAGCCTCAGGATGGTCGGAGGTGGGTGCTTTGCGCTGCGGGTTGGCCACCCCTCCGCACACCTCTTGAAATACTCCCATATGACCGGGCGTCTTACATAGCCTCTCCTGAGGAAGTCCTACTCACTGCCTTCACGTGGAGGAGGTGTTTTTCACCAAAGTGAGAGGGCGAAAGCGGATGCCCGGCGCTCGTCACCGGGTTGACTGTCCATTGGATGACAGTCTAGGGGAGATGGCTAAACCCTGATTCCAAACCTCCAACGACTGGCGTATGAAGCTCACTGGAGCTCACCGGCAGACGTATGGACAAAGGGCTTGTTGGATGTCCTGGATGTCTGGCCCCATTCAAAATGGCGTATGAACCGAACTCCGGTCACCGGCTGCCAATGGATAGTGGACTCCCTACTCCACTCCTACTGCCTTGTAGGTCACACTTGGTTGTGTAAAGGCTAGAGCTGCACTCTCAAACAAAAGGCCGAGCGATTCTGGGGACATCACTCGTACCAAATTCCCATGAAACTTCATGAACTCTCTTACATTCGAGATGTTCATGAAGCCGGCTCATCTTCCCGTAGGAGATAGCCGAAGTAAAGTAAAGTAAGTATAGCGCAACCACTTTGCAATGTCTTCTTCGATGAGTTACTGCCTCACCTTCAACTTGCTGTATCCCTTACTGGTCACGGCTTCCCACTAGAACCCAGGTAATTGACTACCACCTACTTGAATAGGGTCAGTCGCTGGTGAGCATCAGATTAATATTAACAGAAGTCCAGTACTCCCTGATTGGTTTTCCAATGGTTCTCTTAACGATGTCAGTTCATCATGAAATCCTGTAACCAATCAATCAATCAAAACCCCACAAATCAATACTAGAAAAACACGATTGTATATTAAGCTATAAAGGATGCCACAGGATAGAGATTCACAGTTAATTTCATCAATTCATGCATCTTAATTACTAATTGTCATATCATCAAAATCACAGATTGTTACTGGCTTGTCTTCTGAACCATACGGAGTATTAATCGATTGGTTATTGTCTTCAGACTGAAAAGAATCAATAGGCTAAGACAGCAGTTTCCCTGCAGTCCTATTTAGTTGCTTCCACGACTTCCCACACTCTTTCATTTACTCCTCACAGGATCTCCTACATTTCACCATCACACCCACATCCAACTTGTAACTTTACATTCAGGTTCCAGTCGAGGAGTCACATGGCTCGTGATGTTATTCAACAGTCGTCTCAGTGTGTTTACGATCTATCCCCATTCCCTTGTAGGTTATTTCGTTGTTAGAGTTCCTTGTTACTTGTATCAAGTGAAAGAGGCATCTTTTGATGAAATTCTGCAATAGCCTGTTGGGAATGCTCCTCGTAACGAGTGAATCAACTCTATGGACAACATAGAAGCACTAAAGTGACATCAGTGTTGAAAATCCTGATTTCCACACACACTGATTTAAGACTAATAAAGATCTGCCTTGCGTTTACCATTCTGACTGACGACTTTGACATCTTCATCCGTGCCAACCTGTCGTTGAAACGACGCTGCCTAGTTAAGTGTAATTGGTGACTTCTTTTTTGCACTTCTCCTGATCATGGGGGTTAGTTGCTGTTGTTCTTGTTGTTGGTCAGTGGATATCTTCATCACCAATGTCTTCTGTATGTATGCTTACTTGAAGTCCTGTCTTCGCTGACTGCTTCTTCTGCCAATTTGTTGGCTTTTTATTCTAAAATGTAGATTTCATCTCAGTGGTTGAATGGTCTAAAACCTCGCTTTGCAATCCTGCAGGTCTTGGGTTCACTTTCTCGTCAGGGGATGAGTGAGTAGTGTAGAAGAGTCCCAAACACTAGGATGAAACAGCTGTCCAGCACTCCATGTGCTGATTTTCACTAGTTCTCTAACTGATATCAACCCGTAATCGAATCCAATTAATTCCGTGTTAGATAAGTTTATTTTAATAATCACACACAGTGGTGATGCAGTATTAACAACTGGATGACAGACAAGGTTTCGAGCATATAAATTATTGCTACTCATAATCATATCATTGTATCAGTCACACAGCTTCACAATTTGTCATATAAATATTTCTTCTCTCTTTCTGTCTCTCCAACTTCATTAGTTGTTTGTTGCCACTTTCCATGTCTCCGGTATAGGCGTTGAGTCATTCTGAATCGATAATCAAAGCTTCAGTGATTAACCTCTCTATCCCTCCAGCTAACTGTATTACTTTCTAATACTCTCACCCTGTCCCACCCAGCCTATTTTGTGATTACATGCAAGTGAATGCAACGCAGTGGCTGAGCTTTTCTCTAGGTTACTTAACTTAGCAGGG